>JAJJKW010000013.1:0-79563 GCA_023805745.1 Isotricha sp. YL-2021b
CCCAATCCCCAATCCCCAATCCCCATTCTATTTTTATAAAAAATGAAAAAAATCATTTTTATTAATTCTAAATTTAATATTTTTAAGAATTTTCTTTATAATTTAATATTAACAATTATTTTTAATATATATTTCAAAAAAATGTCTTTTATTCTAGATATATGTTTTTTATATAAATTATTAAAAACATTTAAGATTAATATAGAATTAATTATATTTTCAAAGTAATCAGAAAATAATTAATAATTTATTTGCTTTTTAAAGGTAAAACTTTTTATTTTTATTACAATAAAATATCTTCTTTTTTAAAATAATTATATCTTTTGATGTTAGAAAATTAATTAAATCAACTTTTTTTATTTCTCATTCTTTGACTTTCAATTCTGAATTTATTATTTTTATCATTCCTTTAATTTTTCTAAGATAAAAAATATAGTTTTTTATATAATAATTATATAATATATGTTCAATTATTTAACAATATTTAGTAAATCTTATCTTTAATTTTCATTTTTTTTAGATACAAAAATTTCCTATAAATCAAATTTTATTTCATTATTTATTGATTAATTCCTACCTTTTAATGTTTAAAAATATAAATTATTTTATTTACACTTTTTGATTGATTAAGAAAAATAAAAGAATACATTTTTAATTTATTATTCATATTTATTTTATTTTTATTATTTTTTAATTAAAAAAAATAAAACAATAATTTTTTAATCAAATCATAATATTTATTATTTCGTAAAAGAAAGATACAAATACATTTAAATTGTTAAATAATTCTCTTATAATATGATTTTTGAATTATATATCCAAAAAATTAATGAGCACAAAGTATAAATATTCCTTAAATATCTAAAATGAGTTAACAATTTATTAAATAATTTAAATCTTTAAATTATAAGAATATATCAAATAAAAATAGTTATGGAAGAATTGAATATTTCATTGACAATATTTTATACTAAAGCAAAAGAAGACTTAAAATTTACTTATAACTATAAAGAAAATACAACATTTAAAAATTTATTAGATTATATTTCATCAATTAGTAAATACAACATTTGTCCATGTTTTAGTTTTTTATATAACAAATTCTCAATTAATGCTGAGGACAAAATTAATATTCTCAAAGAATATAGTAAAGGACTAATATCAAACAAAATTGACTTATTACTTAAATATAATAAATGTAATTGTAATGAAATTTTTAAAAATTTCTCATATTCAAAAATTGATATTTTAAAACAATGGCAAGAAAGACATATTATAGATATAGTTTCAATTCAATCATTAAGAGAAGAACTGGAAAAAAAAAATGAAAAAATCAACAATATTTCAAAAGAAATAAAAAAAAGTAGTAATACAAATAAAATAAATGAAGAAGAATTAAATAAATCAATAAATGAATTAAAAATATTAGAAAATAAAGTTAATAATCTGGAGGAAAATAAAAAAGAAAATGAATCTAAAATTAATATTCTTGAGAAAGAATTAAAAGAAAAAAATTCTAAAATTCAGAAATTAGAAAAAGATATAAAAATGTTAAAATATGCTGTGAATGGGGATTTTGCTACATTACAGAAATTAGAAAAATTAGGTCTTGCAACAAATTTAAAACCAAAAAATATTATTCAAATAGACAAAAAGAATAATGAAATTAAATTAGACAGTATGAAAAATAATAATAAAAATAATTTTGAAGATTTTTATGATGTAATTGTTGATATTCAATCAGTAAAAGATATAAATGTGGGATGGGAAATAAAAATGAATGAAAAAGGAAAAAAAAATTATGAAAAATATAAAAGTGTTCCAGCTTTAAAAATAGGAGTTATTGGAAATGCAAATAAAGGAAAATCTTATCTTTTATCAAGAATATCAAAAATTGATTTACCTTCAGGAACGAGTATAAGAACAGAAGGATTAAGTATAAAATATCCTGAATTAGAAACATTTAAAAATAGAAAAATAGTTTTATTAGATTCTGCAGGATTAGAAACTCCTGTTTTAAGAGAAAAAGGAAAAGATAAAGAAATTGATAAAGAATCATTTAGAGAAAAATCAAGAGAAAAATTAATAACTGAATTATTTTTACAAAATTATATTATTTATAATAGTGATATTCTTATTTTAGTAGTTGGAATATTAACTTATTCAGAACAAAAATTATTAAATAGAATTAAAACAGAAATTAAAAGATCTAAAATAAATAAACCTTTATATATTATTCATAATTTAACAACATATATAGAAAAAGAACAAGTTGAAGACTATATAGAAAAATATTTATTAACAAGTTCTACTTTTATATTAGAAAAAGGACATAAAGCCTCAACAAAAATAAAAGATGAAGATGAAGATATTGGAATGTATTATTATGAAAAAAATAGTCAACCAAAAATATTTCATTTAATTTTTGCAAATGAAAATTCAGAAGCAGGGAAATATTATAATAATTTTTCTTTAACATTTTTAGAAAATTCATTTCAAACACAAGTAACTGATATTAAAAATTTAGATATTATTCAAAGTATAAAAGAAAGATTTATAGAAATATCAAAAGAAATAATAGAAAATATAGATATTAAAGAAGAAGATTTTGAAGAAAAAGAAAATTCTTTAAGATTAAAAACATCTCCACCAATAACATTAAAAAAATGTTTAATAGATGAATTAGGATTTTCAAATTTAAAAGGAAATGGGTTTGAGCCAAGTTATAATTATTATAAAAAAGATGATAATATTATTATAAGATTAGAAGGACCTGGAAATTGTAATTTAAAACCTTCAATTGAATATTCTGGTGAATATACAATTATAAAATTAAAAGGATATAAAAAAAAAGATAAAGAACCTGAAAAATTAGAAGATAATATTCATAATACAAGAGAATTCGGTGATTTTATTTTAGATATTCCTTTAAAAACAGAAGATTATATTATTATTAATGAATCTCCTAAAATTGAAGAAAAAAAAGGAGTTTTAATGATTAAATATAGATTAGATCAAAAAAATGAAGCTAAACCTTTTGAAGTAAAAGAAGAAGAAGAAATTTGATTGTTAAAATTAAATTTTTGAACAATTTTATAATTTTATTAATCCTTTTTATTAATTAAAAAATGTTACTTTAATTAACAAAAAATGTTTTATTTTGCTCTTAATTATTTATTGTTTTTAAAAAAATGAAAGTTAAAAAACAATAATTCATTCAAAAAAAGAAATATTATCATTTCATTTTGTCATTTATATTCAATTCAAAATAAAAAATTAAATCAAAATTATTCAAATTATCCTATTAAAATAATAAATAGTTATTATTATGAGTCAAAATTTAACTAGAAAAAGAATAGATATAACTCAAAAAAAATAACAAATATATATAATGAAAATAAAATAGTGAAATAAAAATAGTTAATCAAATAAGTAAAAAAGAAAATATCAAAGTAATTAATGAAAAAATAATAAATTTATCAAATTAATAATAATAATAAATCAATTCATAAAATTATAAATAAAGATTTAAAGAATATAGTGTAGAAAAATTCTAATTGAAATAAAAAAAGGTTAAATTAGTTAATATAAAAAAGAAGAGAACTTCTTTTACAGAATAATTTCATATTTTCTATAATGAAGAATATTTCTTAGAAATAATTAATAAAATAAAAAATTTAAATAGAATTTCATATGGAGATTCATCCCTTGGAATAAAAAAAGTTAAAACAAAAAAAAATTCTAATTTTTATTCTTCTTTTTTTTTTTCATAGGTTTCTTTTTTGGTTTTTTTAATAATTCATTTTATTTCTCTAAAAAATTTTGAAATTTGGAAATAATAAATAATAATCAGAGTTTTTATAAAATTGTTTAGTAATATTTTTATACAAATTTAATATTTTTGATTAAGATAATTTGAAATTTTGAGAAAAAAGCCAAAAATTTAACCAAATAATAATAATATTACTTTTAAATTGAAAAAGAATATTTAAAAGATTATTCAATATAATTTTCTTTCTTCCTTCAAATCTAAAATAATAATCAAATATTAATTTTTTAATATTGTTTTGTCAAATTAAAATAAATATTTATTTACTTTAAAAAAGAAATATCCAAAAAATAAATATATTTATAATAAATATAAAATAATTCTTATTAATTTATGTGATAGTTTTATTTTTTTTCCTTCTATAATCTCTTAATTTTTTCATTTTTTCACAAATATCAATTTTATTGAAATTTTTATTATAAAAATAATGTTTATTTTCTTCTTTTAATTTTGATAAATAACATTTTTTATTTAAAAACCTCATCATTTCAATATTATCATCAACAAACTTTTTAAATTTATTTAAATCTTTATTTTCTTCATTTAATAAAAGTTGAATTGTTTTATAATCCCTAATTTTAAATTTAGAATTTTTGATAATATTTTTTTTCTTATTTTCTAAAATTTTATTTCTAATTTTACTTTTACTTTTTATTATATCAACAACAAAAGGTTCATAAGAATTTTTTAAAGCATTAATTAATCTATTATCATAATTCACAGTTTCACATCTTAATTTATGGAAATAATTTTCAGTTGATAAATTATCATTTAAAACTTCTTTGATTAGTTTTAATTCTTTATTTTTTTCAATATCAATTAAATCAAATTCTTTAGAAAAAGTTTTTGATCTTTTATTATTTCTATAAACAAATTTATTCATATCTTTATTAATTTCTTCTGAATTTGAGATAATATCATCTAAAATTTTTTGAAATCTTTGATTTGAATTTCTTTTGTCAAAAGAATTTAATTTAAAGTTAGTTAAAGTAAGAAAAAATTCATTATTTTTATTTCTTGTATTTTTCTTAAAATTTAAATAAGCTTTTTGAATTAAAGGTTTTTGTATTGAATATTCTGGAATTAATAATTTTTTTTTACTATTAGAAATTGTTAAAATATTAATATTATTTTTTTTATTTTTCTTTATTTTTGTATTATCTAATTCGGCATTTGCAATTGCATTTTTTAAATTTAAAGTAGTTAAAAAATTAGAATCATCTTTAGAATTTAAACTTAAATTTGTATTTTTATAATTACATATTGACATTCTAAAAGAAGAAATATTATTATTGTTTGAATTTAATGAATTACTATTAACAGAAGTTGTTTTTGTTATATTGTTTGTTTTTTTTTCATTATTTTTTTGTGAAGAATTATTTGAATTTAAAACATTTTTTTCTGTAATATAAAATTTTTTGGGTTGCTTTTTATTCAAAGAATTAGATTTAAAATTTTTAATTGTTAATTCTTCAACTTCACTTATTTTTGATGATGATAAATAAAAGAAGTTTGAATCTTTTATTTTATTATTATTCTTTTTATTATTTTCTTGAGATAATATTTTCATATTTTTTTTATCTGAACTTGAAGAAGAAAATTGACTTGAAGAAAAAGTTAAAGTATTTTTAGAATTTGAACTATAATTTTTTATACTTTCATTTTTATTATTTTTATCACTATTATTTTTATTATTATTTATCAACAAATAGATTTGTGGAGAATTTTCTTCAATTTTATTTAAAGTTTTCATTAAATCTGGAGAATTTAAAGTTAAATTTTTATGTCTTCTATTTTTTATTTTTTGAAATTTATTTTTATCATAAGAAATATTATAACGATTCTTATTTCTATTTGAAAATAATAAAAATTTTCTTCTTGTTGATTCATTCGATATTTTACCTGAAAAATTTAAATCTTCATAATAATAAGTATTATTTCTATTTTTTAAATTACGAGTTTGAGATTTTTTTTTTGAATTTTGCTCCGAGTTTTTTGAATTATTCATTATATTTTCAATAATATTTTTGTCTATTTTTAATTTTGAATTTATCATTAATGGCTTATTTTTTTTTTCATTTTTTATTAAATTTTTGAATATATTTTTTGAATTTACTTCTCTTGATGATAAAAGTAAATCATTTATATACTCATAAAGCATCAGATCTATTAATTTTCTTTTATTATTTGAAATTAAGAATTTTTCATTTATGAAAAATAATTAAAGAAATTATTAATAATTGAATTATTTTTTATATGATAAGTTTTTATATAATTTTTCAAGATTAAAATTTAGCTAAAATTAAGATTAATAATAAAACATAATATTTTTGATAGATTTTTTATAGGAACTAAGTGAGAAGTTCGAATTTTATAATCTTTTTTAAATTGAAAAAAGAAAAGGTTAATATAAATTTTATATAAAATTTTTTATTTTTTTTAAAATATTCCTTTCTTCCACATTTATATTAGATTTTTAATTTTTTAATTTTTGATTATATAATAATTTCGTTTTTAAGTGCATATTTGAAATAATTCATTTTTTTGAATTTACTATTCTAACTTCAAAATTTATGTTTTTTCCTAATTTTATATTTTCTTCTATATTTTTCAAAAAATATAAAATAAATAAATCAATTATATAAAAAATATGTTTGAAAAAAAATGGAAAAATTGATATTGAAAATAATATTATCTAAAAACTCCATCACTGTTAGATTGTTTAATCTTTTTAAAAATTTATTTCTTTTCTTTTAAAATAAAAATAATTTTTTATATTATCAATTTATCTCAAAATTTTCCTATTTTATTTTTTTAATCATATTTTAATTTTTAAATTCAATAAATTTATCAAATATACCTCCTAATATGCGTAAATAGGTTTTACATTTTAAACAATAAAAAAATTAATTAAATTAAAAAACAAATTTACATTTTTTATGATTAGTATTAAATAAATAAAAAAACAAAAAATATTAATAAAAAAATAAAAATTAAAAAAATAATTTTATATTTAAATAAAAATAATCAAATGTCAAAAATTCCTGCCCCTCCAGGCTTAACAGTAAGAAAAAAGAAAATAATATAAATAACATAGAATATCCCAAAATCAGTACAAGAAGTATAAACAAAAATAAATAAAATAATAGGAATCAGTAACAAAATCATCAACAATACCAACACCACCACCTTTAATAGGAAATATTCAATCAACAGTTCCTATACAAGGAAGTTCAATCCCAATTTCACCACAATTAAGCGTACCAAGTGTTGTTCAATCAATTGGAATACCTCCAGTTCCTAGTGTAAATGTTCAAAAAGTTATAGAAGGAGGAAAAGCTTCTAATATTCCTCCTGTCCCAGGAGTAAAAACTATTCCGAGTATACCACCTGTTCCTGGTCTTTCAAGTATTCCTACTGTTCCTGGAGTAACAAGAGCTCCAGGAGTCCCACCTGTTCCTGGTATTCCAAGTGTCCCTCCTGTTCCAGGTGTTCCTAGTGTTCCTCCTGTTCCAGGTATTCCAAGTGTTCCTCCTATTCCCGGAGTTCCAAGAGCTCCAGGTATTCCTGGAGTACCAAGTGTACCAGGAGTACCAAAAGTTCCAGGAGTTCCAGGTGTACCAGGAGTACCAAAAGTTCCAGGAGTTCCAGGTGTACCAGGAGTACCAGGAGTACCAGGAGTACCAGGAGTTCCAGGTGTTCCAGGTGTTCCAGGAGTTCCAGGTGTTCCAGGTGTCTCAGGTTTAGGAATTCCTTTTCAAGCTGCAAAACCTATTCCAAGTAAATTAATATATATAATTTATTTTAGAAAAACCTGTCATAAAACCCAAAATGCCTATGAAAGCGTATAACTGGGTTAAAATAAATAATGCTCGTTATGCAAATAGTATATGGGAAAAAGTAAAAAAAAATTTATTTTATATAATATAAAAAAAAATCTAAAAAATAGATTGATGAATCAACAGTAAAACTAGATATAGATGAGTTTACAACAGAATTTTCAAAAAAAGAGATAAAAAAAACAAAAGCTCCCAAATTAATAGTATCGACAAAAAAATCATATTTATCAAATGAGAAAGCCCGTTGTGTGAGTGTAGTACTTCAGAAATTGAATTTTGATAAAGATCCAATAATAGTTTCAGATGCTTTGATAGAATATAATGAAGAAATTTTAACTCCAGAAGCTTGTGATTTGCTTCAACCTGCTTTTCCAAAACAAAAAGAATTTGATGAATTATTACAAAAAATAGAAGAAAATAAAGTTGAAGCAAATGATTTAGTTTCAAGTGATATTTTTATTCAAACTGTAGGTGTTGTTTTAGGATATCAAGAAAGATTAGATTCTATTATTTTTAAAAATGAATATAAAGAAATGAGTCTTAATATATTAAAATTAATTGAAATTTTTTATACTAGTTTTGATTTTATTATTGCAAATGAACATTTTAATAAATTTTTAGAAATTATTCTTGCTCATGGAAATTATTTAAATGGAGTTACTGTTAGAGGAGGTGCTTTTGGTTTTAAAATTCCTTCTATAAATAAAATTGCTGATTTGAAAAGTAAAGATAATAAAAGTAATTTATTAAGTTATATTGTTGATTTTATTATTGATGATTTAAAGCAACCTGAAATATTAGATTTTATGAGTTATTTAAAATTATTTAAAGAATTAGAAATTCAACCTATTTTAGAAGCTACTAATAATTTGAATAATAAATTTAAGAAAGTTGTTAGTTTAAAAGAAATGTGTGAAAAGAAAAAAGAAGAATTGGAAGAAGGAGATAAAACTGAAGAATTTATTAATGGATTTTTTGAACATGCCCAAAATACTATGACTTTACTTCAAGAAAGTATTGATAAAATACACCATAAATATAATGATATTGCTAAATTTTTTGGTGAAACTGCACAAAGTATGAGTGAAGATATATTTATTCAAGTTATGAAAAATTTATATAATAAATTAAATGAATCTTTGGAAGAATATAAGAAGAATAAAAATTTAAAAGAAAGGAAAAATAAAAAGAAAGGAACGAAAAAATAAGTTTTTAGATAAAAAATTTAATTAAAAAAAAGTTTTTTATTATATTATATTTGATTAAAATTATTTATTTAAACAATTGTTTTATTCAGAATTTTTGACTCATGAATTTATTAAAAGAAAAAAAAATATATAATAATAATTTAATAATATCATTTATAAATTATTTTATTGAATATCTTTTTTGAATTCTGGGAATATTTCATAATTATTTGACATTTGAAATAGATAATTCACAAATTTTAGGATTATATCCCATATTTTATATTTTTTTGATTTTATCCTTTAAACTCGAGAAATTTTATTTCCAGCATTTTATCTTTTTTTATATAAACATGGTTTATTTATTTTTATCTATTTTCATTTGATTAAGATCAATTAAAATGGAAAAAATGTTTAAATAATAATTTCATAAAAAACTAAAAAAATCTTTCAAAAATTATAAAAAATTATTTTTATTTTTAAATCTAAATTTAAATTTTTTAAAAATACTACTTTCATTCTTCAAAATTTATTTTTAGCAAAATTTAAATTTTTTAAATTATGGTCAAAAATATATGTATAATTTTATTTTAATTTAAAAATTTAATCATAAATTTTAAATTTATATTATAATTTATTTCACATAGAAAAAAAATTAAAGAAAACATTGAATATTATTTTTTGAGTTTATTATTATAAATATTTTATATACATATTTATTATTATTAAAATTATTTAACATTTATATGCTGTACTTTGAATTAAAATTATATTTTGGATTATTAAAATAATTAGATGTAGAATGTGAATGATTAATCTGAAGATTATTATTTGAAATATTTATTTTTGTTTCATCAATTAAAAAATTTCTTTTATAGTCTAAAATGTTATTTACTATTAATTCAAATTTTTCTTTAAAAAAACTTCTGGCTTTCCAATTTGAAATATTTTTTTTAATATAATTAAATGTATCTTCTGTATATAATCTAATTTTATCTAAAATTAAAATATTTAATTTAAGATTTATATATGGAGTTATTGTACCAAATTTTTTTATATTCTCGACTTTTAAATATTCATTTTTTAAAAATAATATTATTTCATTATATAAGCTCTTTTCTATATCATTTAAATTTCTTAAATAGGAATCATTTAAAAATGGAATTTGATGATTTTTAATAATTTTTGAATTATAATAACTTTCTTTTATTTTGTTATTCTTTTCATTAATTTGGGTTTCTTTTTCTAATTTTGTACTGTTATTTTCAAATAATCTATCTAAAGGGTATTTGTTTGATTTTTTTTCATTTTTATTTGATGTTTTTAATATTGGTTTATTAATATTATTCTCATTTTGATTTCTATTAAAAATATTATTAGTTGATTTGATTCTATTTATTTTTATATATTTTAAATCTTTTAAAAAAGGATATAATTTTCTTTCTTTTTCTCTAATATTTTTAATCTTATAACTGGCAATTTGCTCTTTTGAATAATTTATTATATTATCAATAATTTCATCATTATTATCTTGATTTATATTATCAAGGGAATTTTTAATAATATTATTTAAAACTTCTAATAAATAATTCATTACTAAAAGTTTGTATTTATATTCTCCTTCTAATAATTCATATGAATTTTTAAACTTTTGAAATTTTAAATTTATTTTATCTTTGAATTCATATAAAAATTCTTCTAACCCAATTTCTTTTTTTTCATTTGGATTGTTTATTGTTAATTCTTTTAATTTTTCTATAAATTTATTTATAAAAATATCACCATTGGAATTTAATCCTTTTTTAATTTCATTATAATTAACTAAACTATTATTGAATTTTTCTTTTAAAAATTCATCTGTTTGATTTGATTCTAATTTATAATTTTCTCTTACAATTTTTAAAGAATTAAAATATTCATTTTCTAATTTAGAAATATTGTTTTTATATTCATTTAATTTTTCATTTTTTTCAAATATCATAGATTGAGTAAAATTATTTATTTCTTTAACTTTATTTAAAGATAATTCTTGTTTTAAAGCTTTGCAATTTATTTCGTATTGTTCTTCTAAAACTTTTTGATAATTTTCAAATAATTCATTATTTTTATCTTCTAAAAAAGTTGAAACATTAACACTTTTATTAGGAGTAATTTTTTCTAAGATTATTGATTTATTTTTCATTAAATTATCTTCTAAATTTGATTCTATTTCTCTAATATCTATTTCATATTGTTTTAATAAATTATTTTTTTGAATTCTATTATTTTCTTCAATGAAATTTTTACTTTTCGTTAAATCTTCATTTTTTTCTTTTATTTTTGATTTAATTAATTCATTCTCTTTTTTTAATTGATTTATATTTGATAATAAATTTTCTTTTTTATTTTGTAAATCGATTAATTGTTGTTCTTCTTTTTTTTCTTTTGTTTTATTTTCATCATTGACATTATCTATAATATTTTTTTCTATTTCTTTTTTATAATTTTCAATTTCTTTTTCGTTTTCATTTCCTAATTTCTTTTCAAATATATTTATTTTATCTTTTAACTCTTTATTTATTTTTTCTTTTTCTATATTAATTTCTTCATCTAATTTTTTATTATATTTTTCTCTAAATTCTTCTTTTTTTTTCTTATAATTTTCCTGCTCATTTGAGTATTTTTCTCTAATTTTCTTTTCGAATTCTTTTAATTCATTTAATTGTTTCTCAAAATATTCTTTTTTCATTTTTTCTAAATTTATTTTATTAAAAGAAATATCGCTTGTTTTATTATTACTATCTTCATTTTTATTTTCATTATTTTTTCTTATTGTAATAGTTTTAACGTCTTTTCTTCTAATTTCCTCTTTTTCATTAAATATTGATTTTATATTTTCATCATTCAACATATTACTTGAATTATCTTTTTCAGAATTATCAGTAAAATTTATATCTCCACTATCATATTTTTTACTTTGAATTTTTAAAAAAGAATCTTCTTTACTTAATTCACTTAAAGAATTTTCTTCAATTAAACTTAATTTATTATCTAATTTCTTTTCTTTATCATTACTAATAATATTATTATTTAAATTATCATTATTATTAACTTTATTAATTGGAGGTATTTTTTTAATTGGAATTATTTTATTTTCTTCTTTTTGATTAAAAATACTTTTTCCATGTTTTTTGAAATATTCTTCTTTTTTTTCTAAATAAGCTTGATGAGCTAATTCTTCAATTTCAGTAGCAATTTCAATTTCACCATCTTCCATATTAATATACATTAATTCTTTTGTTTCTTTATAAATTACTCTTCTCCAACCTTCAGGTAAAGGATATTTTAAATAATTATAAGCAACTTCAAATAATTCATCTGGATCATTTTCTATATCATATCCTAATTTTAAAGCATATGATAATATTTCTTCATCACTTGGTTCCCATGTTTTATCATCTATTATTGATAAATCATTTGGATCTAAATAACCTTCATCTGAATCATTAAGGTCTTTTTTGCTTAATTGTTGCATTTTTTTTAATTTTTTTTTATTTTATTATCATCAAATATTTTTTTCTTGAAAATATTATTTTTTTTTAATTAAATTTATTATAATTTTAATATTTTTGATATTTTGGAAATATTATCTAATGAAAATTAATATCTTTATTATTTTAATATATTTTTAACTAGGAAAAATTATTATATTGAGAGATATGAGTTATAAAATTTTTAATTTTATAATGAAAAATAAATATTCGATTAAAATAAGATAAAAAATTTCTTAAATAAAGAAAATTAAAAACTTTTAGATAAAAATTGAAATAATCCCAGATTTGATTTTCGGGACTTAAATATTGGAAATAATATGAATAACTGGAAAAAGGCAAAATTATTATAATCTGTTTGTTCTTTTGAAAATTTTTGAATTATTTTCATTTATTTAAATCATTTTTTACTTGAGGTTTTTATTAAAAAAGAATAATATTTAAGCTTTTTCCAATTTAATCAAAAAAATATATATATATAAAATATATTTTTTAAAATTAAAACTCAAATGTAAAAACTTTGGAAATAATCCAATTTGTTAATACATTATCACTAATTAAAATTTTAAAAAAAATATTTATTAAATAAATAATATAAAAATATTAATTTCAGTTTAAATCAATTCTTCAATTTTTTTAATAACTTCATCAACATTTTTTTCATCGACTTCAGAACCGAAAATAGCATTTTTATGTTTATATTTATTATTACTAAAAATAATTTGTTGGTTATTATTTTTATCATCAACAAAAACATAATATTCTCCATTTGCACCTAAAACTGCAATAATTTTATAAATAACTTTATAACCTAAATTTAAAAGAGATTGAATTAAAGAAGATTGGAATCTATTAACTTGAGATGTAAATCCTCATTTTGCACAAAATTTACAAGTTATTTTTATTGTTTTTCCATTCCATTTTTTCTCTTCTGGTTCTACTATTTTTGTTTCTTCCATTTTTTTATTTTATTTTTTTTTATATTTTTATTTTTTGTAAAATAATATTTAATTTTTATTTCTTGATTTCAAAAAATTGTTCTTTAATATTATCTAAATTAATTATATTGGAGGAAATTTATTTTAATTTTTTTCTTCTTATTGTTTAGAACTAAAATTATCTAAATTAATTTCTAAAAAACAAAAAAAGATTTTTCTTAATGATTGAAGGAAAAATTCGAAATTCATCAAAAATAAATCAACTTTTTGGAAATGAAGAATAAGTACTCGGTCTTACTATACAATTGTTTAAATATTTGTAATTTTCAATTATTATAATCAAATATATTGTTGTGACGGAATTCTTTTTAAATATATTTTAATGAAACAATTAAATTTAATACTAATATTTTCACTTTAAAAAAGTAGAATAATGATTGATTTGCATAATAAATTGAATTTAATTTTAGTAATTTTCTAAAAATTTTTCTAAATAATTGATTTGGAATTAATATTTTTTTCATGCATTATTTTATCTTAGATTTTAATATTTTTTATTTTTCAATTATTTTCATTATGGAAAAAGATATAATTTGTCTTTTTCTAATTATAAATTTAAATATTTAATATTAATTAAAATTAAAAATTGCACTTAATTATAAATTATTATTTATGTCTTCATTTTTTGAAGAAGAAAAAAGTTTTAAAATAAAAGGATATTGTTCTTTATTAGGTCATTGTTTAACAACTTTTATAGCAGGAAATATATTATCTTTTCTTCAATTTTTATCTTATTATTCATCATATTTAACAAATCAAGAAATAAAATTATTAAGACATTCTTCTAGAATTTTTATGGCTTTAATAATAACATTTTCATATTTATCAAATCTTTTTTCAATTATTTTAACACATCAAATAAATATAAGAATAACAATTTTTCTACAATATTTTTTATTAATGACTTCTTTATTAATACTATATTATACATTAAATATTTATTTAATTTATTTATCTTTTATTATTTATGGAATTGGGATTGGTTTTTCAGATTATGCTTTTAAAATAAATACAATTAATTTTTTCCCAGAAAAAAAAGATTTATTTTCTTTCATAAATATTATAATATTTTCTTTCAGTTCTCCTTCCTTTTATTTTTTTTTAGATAAAATAATATCTAACACAAATGGAAATTTCATTAAAGGAATAAAATTATATTTATATTATTTATTAATAATATATATTATATTTGGTTTAATTTCTATAACAATTACTTTTGATTATAATTTTGAATTTTTTGATGAAAGTGAATTTGAAGAAACTGAACTTTCAATGATGGAAGTATCAAATAATAATTTAGATGTTGAAAATGATATTTCAATTATAAATAGAAAAATTTCTAATACAAGTGATTATGATAAATTAAGAGTTAAAAGTAATTTAAAAAAAAGAAAATCCTCTGAAGCAAGAAGTAAAAAAACTTCTAATGCTGATATTATGTTTTTTGCTAATTCATTAGATACTGATAATCTTAATCATTTTTATTTAAATTTAACTCATGGAATTATGAATAAAAATTTTTGGATTATAAGTTTATTTTATTTTTGTTCAATGATTGTAATTTATAATTTCTTTATAAAAATTAAAGAAAAAGAAATTTTTAGGTTTTTAATTTTTACTTCTTTTTTTAAAATTGTTTTACCTTTTTTTATTGATTTTTTTGGAAGTAAATTTATTTCTTTGATTACAATTTTTATTCAAATTTTGCTTATTATTTTAGAACAATATTATGAATTAGGAAGCAATCAAAAATTATATTGTATTATTGGACAAGCTTTTTCTTATGTTATTTATTCTATTAATATTCCTAATATAATTCCTCAAAAATATCTTCAAGGCACAATTTTAATTTTATCAAATTTAATTTTTTGTATTGGTTGTTCTAGTTTATGGTTAAATATCTTTGTTAGAATTAATAAATTTAAAGAACCTGATATGGAATTTACTATTTTATTGATTGTGTGTTTTTTAGCAATTTTCTTTTTGTTAATGATTAAAGGTCCTTTTATATTATTTTGTGGAAGTAAAAAAGCAAAAAAGAAAAAATACGATTCAAGTTCTGAAGAAGAATTAACCGAAAAAGTGATATTATAACATATATTTTTTATCTTTATTTAATAAAACTATTTTAAGGTTTTTTGATAAATTAATATAAATTTTCAAAAACTTTTTTATTATTTTAGAATTTAAAAATATTCTTTATATCACATATTTAAAGTTAATGATTTAAATTATATTAAATCAATCGATTATTGAATTTGTTTTATTTTTTAAAAAAAATATTAAAAATAATTTCATTTTAAAATTATTTCCTTGGAACAGTATTTTTTATTTGGAAATATGATAAATTCATATTTTACATTATATTTTTCAAAAAAAGAATAAAAATATTAAATCAATTTCAAAATTAAATAGATATATACATTTTGAATTTTTTTTTAATTCAATGTATTTCAATGAATTAAATATAATTTTTTATTTTTACAATTATAAATTAAATAAAATCTTGAATAAAATATCATTAAAAAAAACAAAAAATAAAAAATAAAGGAATATAGAATTTTTTCTTTAATTTTTTTTTTTTTGAAGATTTCTTGAAAAAATTTATTTTCAAATGAATATTTATTTTTTCCTTTTAACATTCTATTTGAGAAGATAATTGGATTTCTAATTGATTTTTACATTTAGTTAATTTTTCAATATTAAATTCAATATTATCTTTTTCATTTTGTAATTTCTCTAAATAAGAAATTCCATCTAAATTTTCTTTTTTAATTTTAGGTTTAATACTTTGAATTCTTTTATTAATTTGTTTTAAATCATCTTGACTATAAATGATTTGTCTATTATAATGAATAATTTTTAATAAAATTTCAGCAATTTCTCTTGAATTAATATAGACTGATAAATATTCTTTTAATGATTTAATTAAATAATCTCTTTCTTTTTTTAATAATTCATGATTATTAAATAATTGAATATTATTATCAAATAATTTTTTATTATCATTTTTATAAGAAATAAGTTGATTAAATATTTCATTATATTTATTATTTAATTCTATGATTTCTCTCTCATTATTATCAAAATTAGAAATTGTTTGATAACAAACTTTTAATTCTCTCCTTAATTCATCTAGACTATCTAAAAATTTTTGATAATCTTTATAATTATCTTTAAAAAAATTATGAGATGTATCTAATAATTTTTTTGAAGCTGTTAAACAAGTTTTTATAGCAAGTTTTGGATTATACATTAATGAATTTTCATTTTGAGGTTTTAATAAACAATTTTTATCTATTATGTTTTTAAAATGCTCATTTTCTATATTTAAAGAGTTAATTTTATTAGTAAAATTTCTTAAATTTGAATCATAATTATTCTGATTTGCTTTTATTTGTTCAGTTAAAGAATCTATTTGATTTTTATATAAATTTATTGTTGTTTCATTCATTGTTATTTTACTATTTAATTCAGAAATATTTTGAGATTGTAAATTTAAATTTTGATTTAAATTTTCATTTGAAGATATTATTTTTTCATATTCACTCTTTAAATTATTATAATTATTATTTAAAGATTTTATTTCTTCTTTTAACTGATTATTTTGAGAAACTAAATTTTCTTTTTCATTATTTAATTTCGTAATATCATTTAAAATTGAATTTATATTTGTTTCTTTATCTTTCATAGAGTTATTAAAATGTTTTTCATTAGTTTCATTTTGTTGTTTAATAAATAAATTTTCAGTGTTCAATTTTTCATTTAATACTTTAGTTTCTATTAAAACATCATTTAAATATTTATTTGATGAAATTAAATTTTCATTTTCATTTTTTTTTTCTGTTAATTTTTCTTCTAAATGTTTAATGTCATTTTCTTTATTTGAAAGTAAAGTTTTATTTTCTTCAAATTTATTTGATATTTCTTCTAGTAATTTTTTACTTGAATTTATATCATTTACTAATTGATGATTTTCATTATCTGTTATTGCTTTATCTTTTAATAATATATCATATTTATCTTTAATATCATTTAAATTTTCTAAATTTTTGGTTAAATTATTAATAATTTCATCTTTTTCTTTTAAAATTTGAATTTTTTCATTTTTTATTTTATCACTTTCTAATAACGCTTTCTTTAAATTTTCATTATTTTTTAAAATACTTTTATATTCATTATTTATTTTTTCATATTGATTTTCTAATTCTTTTTTTGAATTTGAAATTATTGAATTTTTTTCTTGTAAATCATTTATTTTTACTTTATAAGAAGCAATTTCATTTTGCAATTTTGGAATACTTAATAACAGTTCAGAATAAGATAAACTATCTTTTTCATTTTCTTTAATATTATTATTTAAGGAAACTGAATTTCTATTTTTTTTTATCAAATTATCTAAAGAAGCTTTTAAAACTTTAATATAAGTTTTTTGTTGATCATTGATTATAATTTCTTTATTTAATTGTTGAATTGTTTCTGATTTTTCATTTGAAACTTTATTATATTTTTCTAATAATTCTGAATATAAATTATGAATTGAATCAGAAACTGTTTGATTAGGAAAATTATTAAAATTATTATTTTCAATATTTTTATAATTTGAAACAATATTATTTGGATTATTATTTGAAATGTTATTTGAATATTTATTAAAGAAATTATTTTCTTTTTTTTTAGAATTGTTAATTGAAGAAGATAAAGAATTTGAATTAGAAATTTTATTATCTTGACTTTCTTTTAAAGGAATATTTTTATTGCTTCTTGGAATAGGTTCTTCTATAATATTTTTATCTTCATTTTCGATATTGTTATTTAAAATATTTTTTTTTTCTGGAATTTCAACCAATTCACTTTTACTTTTTAATTGATGATTAAAATCTTCCTCCTCAATTTCTTCATTTTCATATTCTTCATTTCCATTATATTCATTTTCATTTTGATAATAATTATTATTATAATTTTCTTCTGTATTTTGATTTTCATATGTTGGTAACATTTCAACGGCATTCATATTATTCTTATTTTCTTCTGAATTTTCATCATATTCTTCTTTGATATAACCATAATTATTTCCTTCACTATCATGTAACATTATATTTTAAATTTAATATTTTTAATTAATGAAATTTTAATCAATTTTTTTTTTTAAAAATTAGCTAAATTATTCTTTTCTTTTTTAATGGAGGACGAAAGAGAAAATATTGGTAAAATAATTATGAAAATTATTGAAATGATAAATAATACTGGAAAAAAAATTCAAGAATTTCAATTGATTTTAAAAAAATTACCTAAAATAGAAAATGAAAAAAATGTTGATGAACAAGATAAAAATATTGAAATAAGAAAAGAAGATAGAAGTAAAATATTAAATTTTCAAAAAGAAATTGAACAAGAAATTATTTTAGTTTCTAAATTTATTTATAATAAAAAAGAAGTTCCAGAAAATATTTTTAATACAATTTCTTTTTTCCAAATTAAATTTATTGATTTAATTAATTCCTATCAAAATCTTCTTGAACAAAACATTGCAGGTGATATTTTAAAAGTTTCTTATTCATTGTATTTAAACAAAGATAATTACTTTATAAAAACAAAAATAAAATATATTAACTATTTAATTCAATTATCTTTTAGCATTATTGAAAATCAAGGTAACAATTTTGATTTAAAGAATTATATTGATGATATTTTTTCTTTCAGTGAAAAGATTTTATGTAATGATATTATTTTAAATAATGAAGAAAAAATAAATATTATGCCAGGAATTATTTCAAAAATAATAAAAGTTGTTTCTGTTTTTGATATAAAATTAAGTTCAAAAACTTTAAATAGAACATTAAATATTATGATAATGTATCTTAAAATTGTTTTAGATATTTTTAAAAATGATGATATTAATTTTATTAAATTTTTTGAGTTTTTAGAAGTTTATATTTATTCTTTGTTAAATAAAAGAACTACTAAACTTTCAAAAATTTCAGATAATTTAGTTAATTTATTGATATTATTCTTAGAATCAGAGAAATCAATTATAAAAGAAGAATTATATGAAAATATATTTTATTCTATCAATAAAAATTTAATGGAATTTATGATTGACAATGAAGATAACATTGAAAAAATTTTATCCAAAAAACCAGAAATAAAAAATGAATTCTATTTAGCTTTTATAAAGAATAAATTATTTAAAAAAAATAAAATTTTAGAAACAATCAAAAATAATATAAATATTTTAAAACTTTCATATAAAAGAAGGGAATATCTAAAATTCAATAATAATTTAATTGAATTTTGTGGTAATTTAATATTATATTTTCAATCAGATAATAATGAAAATAAAGAAATGATTTTAGAATTATTTGATTTATTTAATGAAATTATAAAAGTAAATAAAAAATTTATATTTGAAATTATTAATTCTTATGAATTGAGTGTTAAAGATATAACAATTGAAATTTGTCAAAATAAGATTTTATCAAATCTATTATCTTCCATTATTAATTCTTATAATTTAGAAATTAATTTTCCAATGTTATATATAATTTTAAGTTTTTTATATGGAAAAAATAAAAGGATTTATCAACTATTTTATGAAAAATGTTTAGAAATTATTTTGAAAAAAACAAAAAAATTTAATTCAAATTTAACAAAAAAAAAATTTTCTTCTAAAAAGGAATTAAATAATTCAATTATAGATTTATCAAATTCTTTTAATTTAATTTCATTTTTAATAATTCAATCATATAATAAAAATTATAATTTAAAAATTGAATCAAAGAAAATTCAAACATTAATTAATTTCTATTATTCAATATTTTGTGATAATACGAATTCTGAACAATTAGAAATTAATAAAGTTTCAAATTCAAATATTTCTATTATTAATTTTTATTGTTTAAATTTATGCATTTTTTGTTATAATAATGATATTAATTTCCAAAAAACAGAAATTAATACTCATATTATTTTATCAATGATAAACTATTCAAATAAAATTTCAATAATAAAATATTCTTCTATTTTATTAGTAATAATGATTAGTAAAGATAATAATTTAAAGAATTTTTTAGTTCAAAATTTTAATTTCATCATAAATACAATCTTAAATAAAGTAATATATTTTAATTCAAATTCAAGAGATAATATTTCGAATATGAAAATTCAAATATTTAATTTTTTTACTTCTCTTTTAGATTTAATTTATCAAATTAATAATGAAGAAATGTCTAATTTTTATTGTGGAGAATTTACTAAATATATATATAGACTTTTCCCATATCTTGAAATAAATATAAAAGAAAAAAATTTCATAACAATAGAAATTATATTAGAAATATTATATAAAATTTCTCTTTTTCAAAATAATATAATAATAAAGAAATTATACGAAAACTATAAAAATGAAAATCAAAAAAAAATCATTGAAAACACTTCAGATTCAAATGAAGAATTTGTGAAAATATTAAAAGAAAAAATTAATTTAGAAAAATCTAATATTTTTAGACAGTTAATATTAAGAATTTGTCCAATAATTCTTTCAAAAAAAGTAAATTTAATATCAAAATTTCTATTAATTTTAAAAGAATATATTCCAATATTATATTATTTACCTATGGAAAGAGAAGAAAATGAAAACTTTTCAACGGAAGATCCAAATAATGTTTTAATTCCTTCAAGTTTAGGACCTATAATTTTTGAAATATGGAAATATATAATTTTTGCAATGAATAATTCAAATATTACTATTGTAATTTATAAAAATTTTTTTGAAATTTTTTTAGAAATTATTAAGTTTAGACCTCAATTTTTTGATTCTGAAAGAGTTTTTTGTGATTTATTGCCTACTATTAGTTTAATTTTTGATAAATTTATTTTGGAATATAATATTTATCAATTTAATAATTTAATATATGATTTTATTTTTGAATTTTTGAGTAGAATTGTGTTTATTAACAAATATCATGTTAAATATCTAGATAATTTAAAAAGTTTTGTTGATAAATTTCAAAAAGAATTATTTAAAGATAAAAGTGAAGAAAAAATAAATGAAATGAATAGGAATATAAATATAATATATAGTTATTTTGAAAATAATTAATAAATTAAATTATAAATCAATTAAATTTTAATTTTATTCAAAATTTATTTATATATAAATCCCTTGATTTAATTCAAAAAAATATAGCCTCTTATTTAACTTATATATATATTTTACAATAAACAATTTAATTGAATAGAACTAATCAACAATAAAAAAATAGAATAATAATTTTTCAATAATTTTAATTTCAATATTTTTTAATTTATTTTGAGGCAATTATTTATTTTTTTTTTCCATTTCTTAATTGAAGGATACTTGTCTTTTTTTTTGCTCCTTTTCCTTTACTTATAATATTATCATCATCATTTGATTCTTCATAAGAATTTGAATTTGAATCTGATTTGATATTTTTTAAATTTACAAATGCTTTTAAATCTTTTGAATTTTCATTTTTTAATATATTTGGAGGTTTAACATTTGTTTTTTGTTGCTTTTCATTTGAATCAAATTGAACTTCATTATTTTCTTTTCCTTTACAACAACATTTTATATTACTTTGTCCCATATTATAATCTAATTTTCAAAAAAAAATATTTTAATTAACATTAAAAAAATAAAATTTAATTCAAAAAAATTGAAAAACATGAAAAAAGAAAAAAAAAAAAATTTTTCTATCATCCCAGAAAAAAAAATCTCTTGAACTCAAAAAATTTATTTTCAAAATAAAAAAACTCCATAAAAAACAATTAATACCCAAAAATTAACTTTTAAAAACGAAAAATCAAAGCAATCAACTTCAAAACTAGCACCAACAGTTTTAGCAGCACTGACAGCTTCAGCAATATCATTTTGATCAATATTTTTATATTTTCTACAAGCATCTCCAGTAAAATTTTTACTTTTAATTTTAACATAACAACAATCATAATCGTCAATATCATGATTAAAACATTCACTTCTTTCACTTGGATTATCAGGACCACAATCACTTTTAAATTCTGGTCTTTGACCACAATATACTTTTATTCCTGTTGAAAATTCATTAAATTCTTCTATTATTGTTATTCTTCCTTCTGTTGTATTTGTTACATTTATACATGTTGTTCTTGTTGTTAAATTTATATATCCTTCTACTAAACAACATTTTATATCTCCTGTTGATAAAGAATCTTTCAAACATTGTTCTAATGTTGGATTAGAATCTGTTTCTTTATTTTTATAAGGACCACATTCGTTTTTATATGTTGAACGAACTTCGTCTGTTGATGATGTTTTTATTAATTTATATATTGTCATTTGGAGAAGAAGTATTTTGTACATTTATTTATTTATTTTTTTTTTTCTTTTTTTTTTGAATTTTTTTTTAAAATGTTATTTTTATTTTATTTTATTTTATTTTTTTAATTTAAATTAATTTTTAAATGTTTTATATAAATTAAATTTTTTTTCTTACTAATAAAAAATAATGAATGAATTCGATGATGATATAAATTTAATTTTATTAAATTCAAATATTAAAAAAAATCCTCATTTAATTCCAGTGTATCAAAAATCAGGAAAAAATTCTTTTATATTATATAGAAAAGAAATGGTCCAATCAATTAAATTTTTATCTTCAAAATACCTATATAAAAATTCAAAAAATAATTTGGAAATATTTTATTTAAGTATATTATATTTAGATATCATTTTATCAAAAAATAAAATTCTTTTAATTATAGAAAATAATAGAAAATTATTATGTTTATGTTGTTTTATCCTTGCATTAAAATTTATAGGAGATTGTAATTATAGTGATAAAATAATAAAAAATTCTTTAAAAAAGGATTTTCCACCTTATTCAATTTTTGAAACAAAATGTTTATATTTATTAGACTATAATTTAGTTTATACAACAGTTTATGATTACTTAAATTTAATTTTATTTAATTCAGACCCTAAAATTCTGTTTACAAGTAAAACAATTTTATATTCATATATAGAAAATAATTCATATATAAATTATTGTCCTTTTTTGACTTCAATTGCAATATTTAAATTCAGTAAATCAGTAAATGGAAATTATTCAAAAAATAAATATGAAGAATATTTTGAAGATAATAGTGTCAAACATATAGAATTGATTTTACAAAATGAATTTAAAGATGTTTATAATAAAAAAAATAATAATAGTATTTCTATAGAAGATGATAAAATTTGGGATATGAAAACAATGGCATCTACTGTTGAAAGAATGGAACAAAGAAGAATTTCTATGAGTAATACAAAGAGAAAAGATACTATAAGATTATTTAATAATGAATATAATAAAATTAATATTAATCCAATTAATTTAAATACTGAAGGTAATTTTAATGTAAAAGAAAAAAAGAATAAAGGTAATAGCATTAATAATATGAATAAAATAAATATTAATAATAATAATAATAATAATAAAAATGATAATAATAATTCTTATAGAAAAAGAAATTTGAGTTTAAATAAAACTATAAGTACTCAATATAATTATAATAATAATAATAATCGATTTAATAATTTTAATACCAACAGAATTAATATTGATTTAGGACAAATTTCCAAAATTCCTTTTGATAAATTAGCAAAATTATCAGTAAGATATTTGAAAACAGATAAATAAAATTTTTTTTATATTTATTTTAATCTAATTATAAAAAAATAAAAATTTTGTAAATTTAAATATTAAATTAAAAATATTTAAACTAAATAAACTTTAACAAAATTGAATCAAAAATAAAAAAAAATGAACTTATTAAATTTCAATATTTAAATAAAGAGGAATATGGTCACTAGAATTATATTTTTTTTTATCAATCATATCAGATTCCAAAACTTTAAATTTACACTTATCATTAACAATAAAATAATCAAGTCTCCAACCTTTATTATCTTCTTTCATATTTTTTCCTCTTTTAGTAAAAAAAGAAAATTTTTGTTCTTTAGGAAAATTATTTCTAAAAGTATCAATATAACCCATATTTAAAAATTTTTTAAAACTATCTTTTTCTCTTTTAGAAAATCCAGGACTTTTTTCATGTCCTTTAGGTTCATAAATATCAATATCTTCATAAGCAACATTTAAATCTCCACAAAGTATAATATCTTTTTTTTCTTTTAATTTATTTATATAATCAAAAAAGTCTTTATCCCATTCTTCTACTCTATAATCAATTCTTTTTAAATTTTCTCCTGCATTTGGAGTATAACAACAAATTAAATAAAAATTATTATATTCTAATGTTATTACTCTTCCTTCATTATCATGTTTTTTTATATTTAAACCATAATTTATTTTTTCTGGTTTATATTTTGTAAAAATTGCTGTTCCTGCATAACCTTTTTTTTCTGAAGGATAAAAATAATTTATATATTTTTCTTTAAATAATGTTTTATATGACATTTTTTCTATTACTTCTGAATCTACTTTTATTTCGTTAAAACAAATAAAATCTGGATTTTCTTCTTTTATTAAATTATCTAATTCTTTTGTCTTTAATAATGGACGTAAGCCATTAATATTCCAATGAATAAATTTAAATTTACCTTTTTCAGGAAGTTTTGGAAAATTATTTTCTTCTTTATTATTTTCTGATTTTATTCCAAAACTTTCTAATTTTGATTGTTCTTTTTTTTTCTCTGGAGATTTACCCTTTTTTTCTTTTTGTTTTTCTTTACTATTACTTTTACTTCTACTTTTTGATTTTGATCTTTCTTTTTTTTTTATTGGAGATTTTGATTTTTTTCTTTTTGTTTCTTTTTTTTCCATTTTTTATTTTTTTATTTTTTGTGGGAATAAATATTAAAAAATTATTATAATTTTTCTAAAATTATTGCCTTATAGATATTTAATTAATAATTATTTTTTATAATTATGCTTATATATCTTTTATCTATTATTTTTTTTGTCAGAATATTTGGTGTATTTGTCAACATCTAAAATTCAAGAGTAGCAAATAGAAACATCATTCATTAAAAAAAAAACATAAAGTAAGAATAAACTCTAAAATATCATTAAATTTATGGTTAAGAAACCAATAAAAAAAATAATTATTAAAAAATTAAAAAAAAAAAATAATAATCTCTTTTAAAAAAAAATGAACATCTTAATAATAAATGCATTTGGAAATTCATCATCAGGAAAATCAAATTTTCATTTATTTACATCAGTAATAAAAAAAACATTGAAAAAATTTTCTATAAATTTCGGTATTCAAAATATATTATATACATATAGAACACCTTTAGATATTGATGATTATATATTTGATTATGATATAAATTCAGAATCAAAAAATGAACAAGTAAATAAAAGAAATTTTGATAAAATTGATATAGTATTTATAGATGGAACAGAGAAATTTTTACCTTGGGAAGATAAAGGATTAAAATTATGTTCATTTATAAAATTATGTAAATTAACTGATAAATTTCTTTTTGCTTGTGGAATAGCAATGGAAAGTTTAATATATTATTTAGCAACTGGAAGTCATAATGATTATAATTTTATTAATTCAAAAGGAGAAATTCAATCAATTGAAGAATTATATAGAATTCCAGAATCTTTTTTAAAAGAAATTAAAAAAAATGATAATTTTTTAGATTATGTAACTGGAGATATTATGCAATATCAATATATGACTAAAACTTGGATTTCAGTTATGAATATTGGTTTACATAAACAAATATGTGCTGAAAAATATTTTGAAAGAGGAAAGTTTGTTTTACCTGATTTATTTAAAGGAAAAGATAATTTTATTAAAAATAAAAATTCTATAAGTTCAAATTATAAAGAATTAAGAATTCAATTAACTAAACAATTTTTATCTTATTATTTAGTTGAAAATTTACCTGTTGAATTTACAGCCTACTCAACTTTAACTTGGTTTCCACATAATTTTAATGTTTCTTATAAAAAATATCAATTTAAAATAATTGGAATTTCTAATAAAGGACCTGTTTTAATTGAACATGATAATTCAATTGGTTGTGCTTTTCATCCTAATAATAATTATAAAGAAACTGTTATAATTTTAGAAAATTTTATTAAGAAAAAATTAAGTGAAATTCAAGGAAAATTATTTAATTTTAAAAATGATAATTTTATTATAGAAGAAGAAGAAGAAAATCATTTTTTTAGAGCTTATAAAATGAATGATGAACATAGAAAAATTAATAATAAAGAAATTGATGAAAATGGAGTTAGACCTTATTCAAGTGAAGGTATTGTTAATAATTCATGTGCTTTTTCTAGATTAAAAAAATATAGACATAATGGACATTTTGTTGGATTAAATTTAAATAATAGAGAAATGATTTTTGTTGAAAACAATTCTATTATACAAAGACCAATTTCGACAAATAATCATTTATTTAATAAAAGAAATAAAACTAAAACTAAAAATAAAAATAATATTAGTATTAATAATACTAGTAATAATAGTATTAGCATTAATAATAATATAAATATTAATAATAATAATAATAATAATAATCAATTAACTCCTAGAGAGAGTACTAGTATTATTATTCATAGAGCTTCATTTATTAGAAGACCTGATGATGTAAAAATAACTAGAAATGAGAATACTAGAATAAGCCAAATTTTTAAAGATGAAGCTCCAAAACATAATTTTAGAAAAAGTTTAACTGAAGAAGAAATTAAACAACAATTTATTAATAAAGGAAAAAAAATGGAAAAATCTCAAGCAAATGAAGATTATTTAAATTTTATAGATAGAGAAAAAATGGAAGAAGATTATATGATTAATTATTATCAAACATTAAGAAGAGATATTTCAAATAAATTAAATGAAATTAATATCGCTTCTGAATATAGGAATAATAAAAAAAGGAAAATAAAAGAAAAAAAAGAAAAAGAGAAAAATAAAGATAAAATAAATTTTTTTAATAGAACTTTAAAAACTTTAAATAATTTATCTAAAAATAAAAAAAATATTGATGAGTATTTTAATAAAGAAAAAGAAGAAAATAAAATAAATAATTTAAGTGAAACAATTAAATTTGATTTTTCGATTGAACCTCAACATCATGGAATTTATAATAAATTAGATAAAAAATTATTACCTGAAACAACTTTTCCTATTTTAATAGGTGACAATAATAAAAATAAAAGAAAAAAATCAAATAAACAAGTTTATTTATATAAAAAATTATTAAATGAAAATGAACAAATTTATAAAAAAGATTTTAATATTAATTTTAAAGAAAATTCAGTTAAAACTGGAAATTCACTTTCTTCTTATAAATTTAGAGATATTCATCCTGATAAATGGCTTACTTCAAGTGGTTTTGTTGTTTAAAACATTTTTGATTTCTTTATTTTTACTATTAAATTTTATTATAATTAAATTACCTTTTATATTTCTAAGGTATTTTTTAAATTAATATTAAGTGATTTAATTATATATAATAAATCAATTTTTTGATACTTTATTTTTTACTTGTTTTTTGTAAAAAAATTTAAATAATTATTCTTCTTTCTCATTTTAAATATTTTATAATCATTTTTATAAAATAAATAATTATTACTTTTATCTTCATTTTGAAATTGATAATAAATTATAATATCTTTTACATCTTCAATATCTAATTCTCCTTCTTCTTTTTTTGAAGTATTACTTTTATTTTTTTCATTTATATCAGGAAAATTTTCATATGATTTAACAAATTGTTTTTTATTATTATTATTTTTTTCACTTATTTTATTATTAATATCATTTTGTAAATTTTTTTTAGATTTATTTTTAAATGTATTTTTTGAATTTAATCTTATAAATTCATTATAATTATTTAATTGTTTTGGAATTGGATTTCTATAAGTTTTATTATAATTTAAATTAAAGGAATTATCTTTATTTCTTTTTTGGACTTTTGGATTAAAAAAATATTTTTCAAAATCGAATTCAATTTTAATTGGGTTTTTATTATTTAAAGAATTATCATTAATAGTATTATTATTATTATTATTTCCATTAAATTTAAAACTTTTATTAAAAGAAATATCATAATTTGTTTTATTAACTGATTTATTAATATTAATATTTTTCTTTGGAATTTGCCTTAATATTGGAACTTTAATTTTTAAAGTTTTATTTATTTGAGGGGTTTGTCTTTTTTTTAATAAAGAATATTTATTAAAAAAATTTAATGCATTTGAATTTATTTTGTATATTCCAATTTGTTTATTGTTGTGCATTTATAACTAATAATATTAATTTCGAAAATTTAAAAAAATTATTCGTTCAAAAAATAATATTTAAGTGTTAAAAAAATAAACAAATAATCTTAAAAAAAATTTTTTTTAATTTTCAAAATAGTCAATATATAATAAAATCATTAAAAAACGAAAAAATTAAAACGTAACAAAAAAAAACACTATAAAAAAACTAAAAATAAATAATTGAAATATCAAAAAAATATTAAAACTTTAAAAACATTTAATTATCTTCTTCTTCTTCACTGTCCTCAAAATTAGCTTGAACTTCTTGTTCTTCTTTAGAAATAATATTTTTTAAATTATCTTGATTATCTTTTTCTTTTTTTAATTTATTTATATATTCATCAACTTCAATATCAACTTGATTAACATTTCCATATTTAATAATTTTTTTCATAGAATTTAATTGCATAGTTAAGAGTTTAATTTCTTGATCTTTTTCTTTATTTTTGTTTACTAAAAAATCCAATTGTCTTTGACTATCTATTAATTTTTTTTGATTAATTTTTTGTTCATTTTTTAATTCATTTATTTTACATTTTAATATCCTATTCTCTGTATCATTTTCTTTTCCTTTATGATCTAAAAAATTATATTGAATATCTAAATTATTTATTTGTTCTCCTATTAAATTTAATTCATTTTTATGTTTTTTTTCTAATTTACTTCTTCCATTTTCTAAATCTTTAATTTTATTTACTAATACTTCATATTCTTCAATATCACCTATTGCTTCTTTTAATTTATTTAAAAAATTATCTGTTAAGACTGTATTATTCATTCTCGAAGTTTTTAATGAAGGAAGATATTTTTTTTTATTATTTGTATTTTTGTAGGATGAAAAATTTGAATTATTTGTATTATTATTATTTTTTTTTTTATTTTTATTTTCACTATCACCAAAAATTAAAAAATGTAATTTTTTTTCATTTTCTTTTATTTTTTCTCGTAATTCCAGATTTTCTTTTTTTTCTTCTTTCATTTCTTTTTTCAATTGTTCTAAAACATTTACAAATTCTTTTTGTTCATCTAAACATTTATTATGATCTTCCATTTCTTTATTTAACATTTTTAATTCATAATTTAAAGTTGAAATTTTATCTTCTTTTTCTTTAGCATCATCAATTAATTCTCTTTTTTGATTATAATCATTATTACTATTTTCTAAAGTTATTTTCATTTCTTCATTTTTTTTTCTTAAATTTTCTAATTGTGATAAAGCTTCATTTAACTGTTTTTCTTTTATTTTTAATATTATATTAACTGGTTCTTCTTTATTTTTTGATAAATCTGAATTAACTTTTTTATGAGAAATATTAATATTATTATTATTTTTATTACTAAGGTTTATATTATTATTATTATTTTTATTTTTAAGAAAAGTTTTTTTTATTTCTTTTGATAATTGTTCAATTGCTTTTTTTTGTTTTTCATTTGTAGTTTTTAATTGATTAAATTTAATTTGTTTTTCACTTAATTCATCTTTTAATTTAGCTATAATTTCTTCTTGAACTGGATCTTTTTGAATAGTATTTGTTATATTTTTTTCTATTTGAAGTTCATTTGATAATTGTTCTATTTGAGCAATATATTCTTTTTCTTTTTGTTTATATTCATCTAATTCTTCTTCTTCTTCTTCTTCATCATTTATTGAATCATAATTTTCATTATTTGACATTTTTTCTTGAGACATACTATTTTTTATATTCGGAGAATTATCTAATATATTTGATGGCTGTTTATAAGTTTTCATTTTTGTTTTTTTTATTAATTTTTAAAATTTTAATTTATGAGAAGGTAGAAAATATAATATTTTTTATTAAAAAAATATTAATAATTGTATTTTTTTTTATATATATTTGAATTATTATTTATATTTTCTTCCAAACTTTTTTTACTATCAGTTTCACTTTCTTTGTTAAGAAAGTTTTCATAAGAAAAATTAAACATATATTTTAAATTATCTTCTAAAGTTGATTTTATTTTTTTTAATTGTTCTGAATTTTTGATATCATTATTATTATCAATAATATTATTTTTTTCATTTTCTTCCTTTAATTTAATTAAATTTTTTTCTTTTTCTTCTCTTTTATTTAAACTTAAATTAGTTATATTTAATAAATTATTTTCTTTTAGTTTTTTTCTTTCTTTATTCTTCTTTTTATTTTTGGAATTTGTAGTTGTTTTACTATTATTTATTTTAATATTTTGATTTAAAGAATTATTAATATCTGTTTTAATTTTAGGTTTACTGTTACTTTTGTTAATTAATTTCCTTTTTTCATAAATTGAATTTTTTTGAATATAAGGTTTAGAATTTTCTAACTTAATTAATTCATTATTTATTTTTTCAAATAGTCTAGAATTTAAAATAATTTTATTTGATTTAATTATATTTATTTTATCTTTTGAATTAGATTTACTTTTTGAAGGAGTTTTACTTTTGCTTTTACTTTTACTATTACTTTTACTTCTACTATTACTTATAGTTCTATTATTTAATATTTTAGATTTAGTTAAAGAATATAAAGAAGAATGTTTTTTATTATTACTATTTTTTTCTATATTTAAACTATTATTTATTAGATTATATGATAACTTTAAATTAGAATTTAATTTTCTCTTTAAAGAATTTTTTTCTATTGATTTTATTATTTTTGTTATTGAAGAAGAATTAGGTAAATTATTATTTTTATTATTTTCATTTTTATGATAAAAACAAATTTCTTTTGTCATTTCATTTATAAATTTCGTTTTAATTTCATTATATGTTTCAGAAGGTAAAATACTTTTCATAAAAGAAAATAATTTATCAATTACTCTTTCATATACTTTAACATTTAAATAGGAAAAAGAAGGTTGTCTTAAAGTTCCATAAGTTTGTACAATAAATTTTTCTTTATCAATTTTTTTGTTTTTCTTTATATTCATTATTAAATTGTCATTACTTTTTATTTTTTTAGAGTCATTACTTTTGTTTTTTGATTTATTTTCATTATTTGTATTAGATTGTCTTAAATATTTATAATTTTTTCTTATTTTTCTATCTTTTCCTTTTGAATTACTTTCTATTGTTGGATTTGAGGAAAAATAAGATTTATTATTAGAACATTGCTTTATTATTTTTCCTCTATTTGATAATCGAGATTGATTTGTAAAAGATGACAAATCAATAAATGATTTCATTTATTTTTTTAATTAATTTTGAAAAATAAATTAATTTAAAATTATTTTATTTAAATATTAAAATATTATTTTTATTCTGTTTATTATGCTTTTTTAGAGTATTAATTTTTATTTTTTTCTAATCTTAATTAATAGGGTTAAAAAACAATATTCTTAATTAATAAATACAATAATTACAGTAATAGAAAAAAATTTATATTTCATATTGTTTTTTTATTATATATCTATTTATTTATTAATTTGTCTAATTGAAATAATTCAAAAAAATAAATATTTTCTTTTATTTTAGTGAAAATAATAATGGATAAAAAACAAATCTTTAAAAAATTAACCTTCATAGAGAGTACATATTAATTCAATTAAATAAAAAAAAAAAGTAAAAAAATATTTTCATTCTACATTAAGGTGTTTTCCCAACTTTCCAACTTTTTTCATTTTACAATACTATTCTTAAATAAATGCTGAATTCAAAAATATTGAATTTTTAATCTTAGTATAAATTCCAATAAATGAAATATTTTTATCTAAAATTCCAAATTAATTCTCTAATTAAGGATAAATTCTCATCTAATTTTAACATTTTAGGCATTTTTGATTGATTATCTAAATATATTGTTGCTAATAAGTCATTTTAAAAATTACTATTTAATTCCTAATTTCATTTTTAACTTGAAAAAAATAGATATTGAAAAAGAGTTATAATTTAATGATTACTTTTCTCTTCATTTTATATTTCAAAAAGGGTTTTTTTCAATTTTATTGGATTTTTAATCTATTAATTACTTGAACTTTCAAAAAGTTTTTGTAATATGTATTTTAAATTCAAAAAATTATTATTTTTTTATATTATTTTTATTAATGATATTTTTCAAAATTAATTAAGAAACAAATTGTTTAAGAAAAACAATGAATATTATTATTATATAAATTAAAATTAAATTTAAGATTAAGACTTATAATAAATTTTTTATATATTTAACATATAATTTATGATATCAATTTTTTTAATTTATATATTTTTTAAATTTTTTTTCTTATGAAAATTCTTTAATTTCCAAATCAATAATTACACCAATAAATTATAAATTTCATTTTTATAAATATTAACAAACAAAAAAAAAAAAATTTTCTTATTTATAATAATCACATTTGAAAATATATTTCCAATTGTTTTAATTAAATATATGTTATTAAAATATCTTTTTTAGATTAATTGATTTATATGATAAATTTCGAAATAGGGAAATTTGATTTATATTATATTCAAAAAGTAATATTTTTATTAGTTAATATTGAATGAAATTATTTTTAAATTTTTTTGATTACATTCTTTTATTTGTATTCTAAATATAAACTAATTAAATATAAAATAATAAATAAATTTATATATATTTTAATAAATTGCTCATTCTTTTATTCTTTTAATTTTTGAATTTCATTTTTTAATATTTTTATTTTTTCTTTGATTAAATTACTTTTCATAATATAATTTTCACAAACTTTAATTTTATTTAATAAATTAGGAATATTACCTGCAAAATTTAATTTACTATGAGTATTAATGATAAAAAGGGAATCTTGATTAATATTTTCATGTAAAACTTCAGAAGAATAAACTATAGCTAAATTCATAAAAATTTTAAAAGCTTCACCATCATAATTAAATATATTATCAATTAAATATGAAATTTTAATAGAATTTAATATGCAAAAATTACAATCATTTCCAACTTTATAGATATAATTACTTTTTTCATTATATGAATTTGTTAATCTTTCAATTCCAAAAAAATCTCCTTCTTTTAAAATATTAATTGTTTTATTGTCTTCATTTAATATTTCTATTATTCCTTGTTCAATGAAATAAATTCTATTAATTTTTCCTTCAAAAGGAATAATTATTGTATCAGTCATTTCAATTGATATATCTAAATTTAAAATAATTTCTTGTCTTGTGTTTTTTTTTAATATATTTCTAAAAAATTTATCATATTTATCATAAATTCTTTTAAAAGCATGTTCAAATAATTTATTCTTATCTTTGGGTTTCATTTCTTTAATTAAATGTTTATTTTTTTTAATCCATTTTAAATTCCTTTCATTAGAGTAATATATTTCAAAAAATCTTTTCACATCACTCCAAATTTCACTTCTATGTAAATTATGTTTTTTTTTTGCTGAAGCTGGTAATCTATTCATATAATGAATAATCCATCTTTCTAAATCTAAATGTTCAGTTTTAATTTGATAATTATGTGAATTTCCTTTTGTTATAATTTCTAATATATTAGAAAGTAAATAAGCATAAAAAGCACAATTTACAATTTCACAAAAAATTATAAATAATAATTCCTCTTCATTATCATAAGGACATAAATCTCCATAACCAGTTGTTGAAAAGGTTTCTGCCATGAAATATATTGAATTAATATATAATCCAAAATTATTATTCAAATTTAAATCTTTTCTATGTATTAATATCCATGAATTAGTATAACTTTTCCCTAATAAACAATATATACAAGCACAAAAATGAAGAATATAACATAATGAAAGAAATAATGAAACTATTCTCATTATTTGCTGTTTTATTATAATATTTTTTAAGAATGGTGATAATATTGTTATTCCTAAATTTTTCAATTTTGAATTAAAAATTGGATATCTATATAATTTAATTAACCGAATTATTTCATATTTTATATTGAATAAATAAAATGGGAAAATGGAAAATATATTTATAAATAAAGTTAAATTTATATTATTCCAGAAAATTAATCTAATATTTGAAACATAAAATTTATTCTTATAATCATAATATGAAGAAATAAATTTCATTAAAATTTCAATTAAAAAAATTAAATCAAATATTAAACATCTATTCCTTATAACTTTTTTATTATATCCTATAAACAATTCATAAGGTAGTAAAATATAATCAATATATAATAAAATATAAATTAATCCTTTAAATAATTTTTTTATTTTACTTCCTGGATTTATTATAAAACATTGTTTATTTTCATATATCATTAAATTTTTTAAATCTTTATTCTTTTTTATTAATTTAACTACTTTCCAAATTTTTTTTTTTGCACTTTTTAATAATTCTTCTTTATATTCTATTGGATTATCTAAAATTACAACAAAGTCGTCAAAAATGGATTTTTGTTGTTTTGAAGAAATTATTTCTCCTTTTGATTCATTAAAAGAACTATTTTTTTGATTATCTTTTTTTTTATCCCTGATTTCATCTTCAATTAAACTTTCAAATAATAATGGTTTTATTTTATCATAAGTTTCGTCTAATTTAATTGCCGAAGACATTTTAATATATTAAAATAAATAATTATTTTGAAATTTTTATTTATTTATTTTACTTTTTTTTAGAAAATTGACAATTTGAATAATTAATATATTATAATATTCAATGACTTTTTTTGGAAATATTTCTTATATATGTAAATTAAATTTATTTATTAATAATAAATAAAAAAAATAAATTCTCAAAAAAATTACATAACATAATAAACAAATATTTTATTATTTTCAGTTTTTAAAAAATAACAAAAAAAAATATGAACGATGATTTAGAAAAATGTATTTTGGAACTTCAAAAACCAGAAAAAGAAAGAAATATAGAAATAATAGTAAAATATATCCAAACATTAAAAGGTTACATTAACATATTAAAATTTTCTGAAGAAGAGTTTGAAAATAATTTAATTGAATCTGCAAAAATATTAAAATATAGTCAAAAAGAAAAAAATGAAATTATAGTTGAGGAAGGAGATAAAGGAGATTCTTTTTATTTATTATTAAAAGGTTCTTGTACTTTTTTAGTTTCAAGAATATCAACATATGAAATGACAAAAGAAGAATATATGTTTCATTTATTTAAATTAAGAAAAAATAATTCAATTGAACTATTAAGACAATGTTTATTATATAATAACTTATCTTTTCCTATTGATGAACAATTTGATATTTTAATTAAAAATATCGTAAATAAAAAAACAAAAGGAGGAGAATTTTTAGATAATGAAAATATAATAAATGGAGCAAAAGAATTATATTCTTATTTAAAGAAAAATGATCCTTCAAAATATAAATTAAATTCAATAGAAGAATATATAGAAAGAAATAAAGTAATATTAAAAGAAACTAATAGTAATCATCATTTAAGTTTAGAAGAAAAAGAAAAATTAAAAAAAGAAAAAAAAACAGTTCAAATACCAAATTATATAGTAATTGGTAAATGTAGTAAAGGAGATACTTTTGGTGAATTAGCTTTAGAACAATCTGGAGGAAAAAGAAAAGCAACTGTAATAACAACAGAAGAAACACATTTTGCTATAATTTATAGAAATCAATTTAATAATTTATTAAAAAATGCTGTTGAAAAAGCTAAAAAAAAATTCTTCATTGTTATTGGTTGTTATACTATTTTTTCACATATCTCTGCATATACTTTAGAAAAAAAATATTATAAACTTTTTACTTTGAAAAAATTTGATAAAGGAAAAAATTTAATTGAGCAAAATGAAAATGGAGATAAATCTTTTTTTATAATAAATGGAGATTTTGAAATATATACAAATAGAAATATAGTTGAAATAAATGATTTAATAATATATTATAAAAGTTATATTAGAAAATATGGAAAAAAAGCTGATCATAAATTATATAATCCAAATATTGAAATAAGAGAAAATGAAGATTTAACTTTGAATAAAAAATTTAAAACTGATGAACAGAATAAAATATTATTTGAAAAAAGATTATTAAAATTAAGTATTTTTCAAAATAGAGATATAATAGGATTAAATGATTTAATGATTCCAATAAATAATTCAGTTTCAGTTTCAAAAAGTTTAGTTTGTTGTAAAAGTTTAACTCATCATTCTCAAGTTTATTCTATTGATAAAAATCAATTATTTTTTATATTAGATCATGAAGAAAGAGTTAGTGAATTAATTATTGAATATGAAATTAATAAAATGAAAATGCTAATTCAAAGACTTAATATTCATAAAGAAAGAATATATAATTTAACTAAAAAAATTGATTTTGAACTTGCAGAACAATCAAAAAAAATTTCAATTAGTCAAAGTATTTCAAATCAAAAAAATAGATTTACTAATTTAGAAGATAATAGTATAATTGGAAATGATCAAATTAAAAGTTATATTGATAGAGTTGAGAAAGAAAAGGAATATAAAGAAAAATTAATAGAAAACTCGAAAAAAAAAAATAAATTTGATCCAGGAAAAAAAAAAAAAATTCTCCTTCCTCAAATTAAAATAAATAACCAAATTGTTAAAAAAGGTAATTTAAATAATAATTCAACAAGATTATTAACAATAAATAATACTGATACTTTTTATAATCATTATAGAGAAGGATTATTTCAAAGAAATTTATATGAAACTGTTTTTAAAGATTATGCTTTTAATAATAAGAATGAGAAACTTTTTAAAACAACTTCAGGAACTACTAGAAGAAAACCTGGTGTTTATGATTTTTTAATATTAGATAAATTTAATTCTACTTATTTAAGTGCTTTGAGAGAAATAAAAAATAATCAAAAATTATAAAATTTAGTATTGTTATTTCTTATTTATATTTCAAATTAATTTAAAATTTAAAATTATTTTATCATAAATAAATAAGATTTAAATTAATAATTATCATCAAAAAAAAGTTCAAAAACATAATAAATAATTAAAATTAAAAAGAAAAAAATTTAATAAATGATTCAATTTGAATTGTTTTTTTTAAAATATAAAAATATTTGTAGTTATTCATTTAAAATAAAAAAAAAGTTAAATTAAATCATTTCATAAAAAAAAATCAAAAATAAAATTTAATTTCTAATATTTCAAAACATCAATTATGATAAAAAAAATTTATTTCATTTTTATAGGTCTCCAAAAATATAGACAATTTACCAAAAATCTTCCTAACAAAAAAAAAATAAATGATTCCTATAAATAAATCCTTTTCCAAGAAATTATATAAATAATTTAAAAAAATAAAAATAAAAATAATATTAAAAAAAAAAATGTTCGAAAATGAAGCTCGAGGATGGCATGGATGTTATTCAGCAATAGGTCGTACATCAGTAGAAACATATCAAACAGTACTTCACAAAGATAAAATATTAGAAGAAGTTCCTCCGAAGAAAAAAATAATTCGTGGTCTTTTTTCAGAAGATGATGATGAACCAAAACAATTAAATGATGATCATATAGATATATTTTCTTTACCTCCTTCAAATAATAATCATAAAAAAAATTTAGAAGAGATATTAAAAAAAAAAATAACATGTGAACCAGAAAAAGTAAAAAAAAATTTAAATGAAAAATATAAATATCATCTCCATCATCATACAGAAAATTTTAAAAAAAATAAAAATGATAAAAAAAATATAAATTATGGTCCTTCAATAACAAAATATCAACCTAAAATGGATTTTATTTGGAATAGAACTTTAACTGGTCCTTCTTGGAAAGTTTTAAGTGGAAGAAATAGAAGAATTATTGGATTTAATTTTTCTAGAATGAAAAATTCTAATTCTGATTTTTGTTTAACTCATAATGATTTTTTACCTAAAAAATATTTTATTAGTATGGATAAACAAACTCAAAGAGGTGATTTTATTCTTGGAAATGATGTTAGAATTAGAAATGAAAAAGCTTTTGTTCCTAAAAAAAAAAGAATTCAAACTGCAGAATTTTCTAGTAGAAATACTTTAAAAAATGATTTATTAAATAATAATAATAATAATTTTAAAGGAAAAGGAAATTTTAATTATACTTTTTATAGTGGTTTTAATAATAGTAATTTAATGAGAAAAGGAAAAAAAAATAAAAAAGGAAAAAAATTTTTTGACCCAAATAATAAAGCTCCTGATTTTTCAAAAACAATATCAAGAGCAAAATTAAATTATTTAGAAAGAGATAGAGAAAATGTTCGTCCTTTTTTTACACCAAATTATAATTATGTAACTCCAAGAAGTTTAAGTTTAGTATCATATAATACAAAAAAAATAAAAAAACCAATAAAAAAAAATATAGAACCTTTTGATGGAGATTTAATATATGATGCAAATGAAGTTTTTTATAATATAAATAATAATAAAAGACCTAAAGCAAGAGATTTTAAATTAATGATTAGTAGACCAAATGATAAAGGTCCTTTACCTACTTATATGTTAAAAAAATTTGATAGAGAAGCTTTAAGAAATGTTACTGAAAAAACTTTAAGAATGAATAATTTTCCTAATAGTAGATTTTTAACTGATTATTCTTCTTTTTATCCTAAAAAAAGTTTTAATAAACAAATTAATTTAAATTTATTAAATAATGATGGATTTTTAAATAGTAAAATGGATGATATTTTAAGAAAATTAGAAACTAATGGAAATTATGGTAAAGTTATGGAATTTTATACTAAAAATTTAGATGATGTTGAACAAGAAGGTAAAATATCAAAATTTGATGCTATTACTTTAAAACATGTTCCTAAAAGAACTCCTATTCCTGAAAAAGAAAAAAATTTGTTTAGAGTTGATTTAGATAATAAAGAAGATTAAAGTTTTAATTTTTTTTTTTTTTTTAATTTTTTTCAATCTTTTTTTTTATTGTTTTTTAATAAAAGTTGGTAATTTTTTTTTACTTTTTTATTTTTTTAAATTTTATTTTTTTTTGAATATTTTTTAATATATATATTTTATTTATTTATATGTATAAAATATATTTTTATTTCTTTTTTATTTTTATATTTATTTAAATAATTAAATTTTTTATTGTTTGGTTTTCAATTAAATTGACAAAATGTATTATACTGATTTTTCCCAAAATAATTTTGTCTCTCAAAAAGGAATGAATTTAAATCAAATAGAAAAAAATCATCCAACAACAATATCATCACTTTTCTTAAAAGAGACAATTAATGAAATAAAAGAATCTTCAAATATAATAAATTCCGAAGAAAAAAACCGGTAAAATATAAAATATATAATAAATTAAATAGAGAATTATCTTTAATGAAAATCAAAGAAGACAAAAATATCATTGATAAAGAAAACCAAGAAAAAAATATAATAAATGAACATAAAATATTTCAAACAAATTCAATAGATAAACATAATTGTACATGTTCAAAGACAAAATGTTTAAAAAAATATTGTGAATGTTTAGCAAATAATCAATTTTGTAATAATTGTAATTGTATTGATTGTCATAATAATCCAATTTATCAAAATGAAAATTTAAAAGATGAAAAAGATCTTTCAACATGTACTTGTACAAAATCAAATTGTAATAAAAAATATTGTGAATGTTATAAAGTTGGAGAAAAATGTAATCATAATTGTAGATGTATTAATTGTTTTAATAAGAATGAACTTTTAGAAAAAAAAAATAAATTTTTAATGGAAAGAATTAGTATTTTAATTGAAAATGAAAAAATTTATATCGAAAAAAAAGTCATTTGGGATTCTTCTTTTAATAATAATTTTAACAATGATTTAAATGATGAAAAATATCTAAATAAAAAAACTGAAAGAGATTTCTAATTATAATAAATTTGTATTTTATGCTAATTTGGGTTTTAAAATGAATAATTTTTTTGGCTAATTCATATTTTTTTTTTCTTATTTTTTTTATTATTTTACTTTTTATTAATATTATTATAATAAAAACATATTAACTTATTAAATGAACCCTAAAAACTTTTTTAAACAAAAAATCTTTATTAAAAAATAAAGAAATTCCTAAAAATAATTAAACTTATAAAATTAAAACAATAATAATTTAACCATTTAATTAAAATTATATAACTAAAACAATCATAAAAAACCATTGAGAAAAAATTAAAAAAAATAAAAATTCTACTTTTTATTTTCTCCAGTAAAATAAGGCTAAAAAAATATAAAAAAATAATTAAACTTACATGTAAAAGAGCTTCTTTAGCAGTAATTCTTTGATTAGGATCATATGTTAACATAGCTTGTAATAAATCAATTCCAGAATCACAAAGATCTTTAAACATATTATGTAAATTAACTTTATTAAATTTAGGAAAATCAAATTGATAATTAGGTAAAGAAGTAACATCAGGCCAAATTTTATTACTAGGGGTTCCTAAAATATAAAATATTTTATAAATTTGTTCAATTTCATAATCTCCTTTAAAAAGAGGTTTTTTTAAAATTAATTCTGCAAAAATACAACCAATACTCCAAATATCAACAGGAGTAGAATATTCATTAATTCCTAATAATAATTCTGGAGCTCTATACCATAAAGTTAAAACTTCTTTTGTATATGGTCTTATTGGAATTGAAAATGCTCTTGCTAAACCAAAATCTGCTATTTTTATTACTTCATTTTTATCTAATAATATATTTTGAGGCTTTAAATCTCTATGAATTATTTTCTTTGAATGACAATATGCTACTGCATCTAATATTTGATATAATATATTTTTTATTTTTTCTTCTTCTAAATTTTTATTTTCTAAATCTTCTAAATATTTCCTTAAATCATAATCTAAAAATTCAAATAATAAATATAATTTATTATTATCACATACTACATCTTTTAATTGAACTATATTTGGATGTGTTAATTCTCTTAATATTGTTATTTCTCTTAAAGCTGTTGATGGAATTCCTTCATTTTCTAAATCTATTTTTATCTTTTTTATTGCTATTATTTCTTTTGTTTTTGTATTTATTCCTTTATATACTTCTCCATATGTTCCACTTCCTACTTTGTCACTTTTCTGAAATATTGATTTATCATGACGACCAAAGTCATCTTTTTCCATTTTTTATTTTTTTCTTTTGATTTTTTTTTTTTAAATTTTTTTTATTTTTTTTTTATTTTTGCTAGTTTTTTAAAAATTAAAATTTATTTATTTATAAAAAATTATTAACCTTCTATTTTATAATTAATTTTTACTTATGTTATTTTGAATAATTCCTTATTCTTTGTTGACATTATTTAAATCTTTACTAATAAAATAAAAGAATATATTTATATTTATACTAAAACAAAAAGTAAATTTACTATTTTATCATCCAAATTTTATTTTGGATTATTTTCGGATGAAAATTGTTTAGTATAATTTATTTTATCATTATTACTATAACTTTGTTGAATAAAATTATTATTATTCATATTACTAATATAATTTTGTTGATTAAAATTTATATTACTACTTATATTAGTATTTGGAATTTGAGAATTAATTATACTATTAGAAAATAAATTTTTATCCATATTAAAAGATGGATTAAAAAGTAAATTATCATAGGAATTATTATTAAATAAATTTCCTTGAGAATTAAATAAATTATTAAAATTTGAATTTATGGAAACATTATTTAAAGGTTGGAAACTATACTGATAAAAGTTAAAAGGAATTTGATTATAAATAGGAAAAGAAGATTTTAAATTATGATTGACATTTTGATTAATATCTTCATTAAAATTATTTTTTATTTTATTTTCGAAAATTAGATTTTTTTCTTTTTCTTTTTTGGAGACTCCTTGTTTGATTTCCTTTAAATATTTTTTATCTTCAGAAAATATTTTATGATACTATAATAATAAAAAAAAAGTATTTTTACATCTTTTAAACTATAATTTTCTTCAGGAAAAATAGGTAAAGAAAGATTATTTTGAATAAATTCTGTATAAGATTCATTAGAACAAAAAATTGATTTTTGTGTTGTTCCTTTTGGGATAATACATAAAAAAATATTCGCATCACATAAAAGAGAAAGTTCCATTGCTTTTTTTATTAAACCTTTTTTTCTTTTTATAAATGTTACATTCCTATTTCTTTCACTTTTTATTCTTTCGATTTTTATTTTATTCCTTCCCATTTATTATTTTTCTTATATGATAATTTAACATTATCTCAATTTTTTACTATTATATAATTTATTATATATTGTAAATAAAATTTTATTTTAAAGAAGTTTAATTTTATCTTTGTCTAAATGAGTTTTTAAAATAAAATTTTAATATAACCGATAAAAAATAAAAATTGTTTTTAAAAAATATAAACAAAACCTAGATATATAAAAATCAAAAAAAAAAATAAAATAAATAAAAAAATAATAAAAAAATAAAACAAATTTATCAAAAAGAAAAAATATCAAAAAAAATATATTTCTAAAAATCTAATGTTCATGTCCACATCCACAATGATCATGTTCATGTTCATTTTGATGAATAAATTCATGTTGATGTTGATGTTGAGGTTGAAATTCTAAATGTTGATTTTCATGTTCATGTTCATGATGATGATCATGTTCATGTTCATGATGATGATCTTCACCATCACCATCATGACCATGATCATGTCCACAACCACAATGATCATGTTCAATATTTTTTTTTGGTTTTGGATGTAATTCATCATCTAATTGTTGAAATTGTTCATTATATTTTTTATTTAAACTAATCATTATATCTATTTTTTTTATTTGTTTCTCATATTCATTTAAATATTTTGCTAATTCTTCTTTATTTATTTTATTTTTTGCTAATCTTCTTCTTATTTCTTCATTTTGACTTGCCATTAAAAAAGAATCATTTGAAGAATTATCTATTTCTTTTAATAATTTCTCATATTCTCTATTTGCCATTTGAACCATATTTTCCATTTCTTGATTTTTTTTTTGATAAGTCATTAATTCTGTTTTTAAATTAGTATTTGTTAAAAAAGAAGCTTGAGTTTTTTCTTTTAAAGAATCCATTGTTTTTTGTATTCCATCTTTTCCAAAATTTTCTAATTTTTTAAAATCTATTTCATTTATTTTCATTTGTTCATCAAAATCTGCTTTCATTTTTAAACCTTCTTCTAAACATTTTTGTATTTCTTCTCTTAATTTTGTATTTTCATCAATTAATATTTGTCTTTCAGGCATTGAATCTAATGTTTTTTTTTGTAAATCTTTTATATAATCTTCTGCTTCTTTTATTATTCTACTTTTTTCTGCTTCTCCATCTTTTAATATTTTATCTTTTTCTGAATTTATTCCATTTCCTTTATCTACTAACATTTTTTGAAATTTATCTTTATCTTGATATTTCTTTAATTTTTGCTCAAATATTTCTTTCGCTGTTTCTTTTTCTTTTTCTAATGGAATTAAATCATATTTATTTTGAATTTTTTCATTTTGACTAATTTGTAGTTTTGAATTTATATCATATAATATATTTAATAGTTTTTCTTTGTTGTTTTCATCATTTTTTAATTCTAAACTTTGTATTAAATTATCTATATGTGATTTGTATTTTAATTGAGTTGCTGCTGAAGATTCTGATAAATCTAAGTTTAGATATTCTTTTGCTAATTTTAGTTGTTCTTGCTTTTTATTCTGCTTTTCTTTTTCTTCTTCTTGATTTTCTATTTGTTTGTTTTTTTTATATCTTTTTTTAGATTTTGTAGACATTAAAATAAATATATAATTTTATAAATGAAATAATTTAAATAACTTTTTTAAAAGGGATTTTTTACTTTTTGAATTTATTTTAATATAAAAAAATAATTAAATTAAAATAATAAAATGAAAAAATTAAATGACTTTTTAAAGTTTATTTTCATAGTTTAAAAAAATAAAAAAATAAGAGAAAAAATCAAAGAAGATTTTCATTTTTCTTTTTAGAGGAAATTACCAAAAATTAAAGAAAACATTATCATCTAAAAATGAAAATGAATTTTCAAAATTAAACAATCAACAGAAAAAAAATAAGAATAAACAAAAATTATATATATTCATATTATGAATGACAACCAAATTGAAAATAGTTACAAAAATATAATATAAAAATACTGAAATTGAGATTGTTCATAATTTTTTAACTCAAAAAAATAATTAAAATTTGTTAAAAATATTTTTAAAAAAAACATCTTATTTAGTATCTGAAGAAAATAATAAAGTTATTGATATGATTATAATTTTAAATATTTAAAAAATAAAGGCTTAATAAGAAGATAGATCCTTTAATTGTTTTAAAATAATAAGCTTATAAGATTAATTTCATTTTAAAATTTTTTAATTTAAATTAATTAAAAAAAATTTTTTAAATATTTTTAAGAAAAGTAAAAAATGTTCCATAATGAGAATTTATCAGAAAAAGAAGAAGAAAATGAAAAAAATAGTGATATAAACTCAAAAGAAATGCAAGAAAATTTATTAGGAAAAAAAAGAAAAACAGTAAATTTTTTTTTAATTCAAAAAAAAATAGAAAACAAAAATATCAAAAAAGAAAAAAGAGTTAAAAACAATTAAAAAGAAAAAAGGAAAATTCCTTCCAAATTTTATAGCTCCAGCAAAAGTAAAATTATTATACAAATTTAATATAGAATGACTTTAAAAGTGGAGATTTATTAGTTGATATTATTGATAAATTTATAAATAAATTTGAACCAATTGGTCTTCTTCGCGCTTATAGAAAATTAATTATTTCAAATAATTTAGAAAATAAAAATGAACCTGGAATAGTAAAAATCAATATATTTATTTAAAATTTTAGATTAAATTGGTCATTAACAATTCAAATAAAACAAATATTATTTTTACTCAATTTGCAAATTGTACTCTTTCAATTGGAAAGAATTCAAAAGATATTAATGATGAAATTTATAAATCTATTAGAATGGTTCATAGTCAAAGTAAAATAAATGAACATTCAAATCAAATTTTTATTGTTGCTCAAAAAGAATATGAAAAAATAAAAAATAAATTTAATAATAAATTTGTTCTTTCAGAATATGTAACAAATATTGATATATTAAGGTATAAATGTGAAAATAATTATTATTCTTCTCAAGAAATAATTTTTAGAGATATTAATATTATGTTTGAGCATATAAAAAATTCTTTTCAAATTCAAAATTTCAAAATAAAGAATGAAAATGACAATAATATAAATTTAATTCCTAAAAATAATTTAAAATATATTTCTCTTTATCAAAATTATTTAAGTATTTTATATGAAAAATTAATAAAATTAATAATAGAATCAAATTTTGAAAAAGTATTTGAAGAAGATATAAAAGGAATGATGTCAGAAAATGATTTACCAAAATCGAATTATTCAATATCATCATTACCAATAAGAAAAGAGTATGAAATAATAGAAGAATATTGTCATATAAAACCAGAAGAAACAAAAAAAAAAATGTATACAACATTAAAACCAAATTGTAATAGTGAATGTTGTAAAGAATATAATAAATTAGGTAATTTAAATTTAGAAAATGGTCATTGGGAAAGTCAATGTTGTGATAGGAAAAATAATATAGAATGTATTCCAAATTTATGTAAATGTGATAGTCAAATTTGTAAAAATATGCCTTTTTATAATAAAAAATATCAAGTTATGAATAAAGATGTTGAAGAAAGATATGCTTGGGGAATTGACTTATTTACTTATAGAAATTTATTAAATTTACTTCCTGATAATATTGAAAGAGATTCTGAAAGAAATAAAATTTTCATTGAAAAAACATTAATGAATTCTTTATCAAAATTAAATAAAGATGGTTTTAAATTAATAAAAGGATGCAAATATATAATTGATAATTCATATAATTATTCTTTATATGATATTATATTAGCTAATTTTTATTATGAAATATTTTCATATTCAAAAATATGTAATGAAGAAATAGATCATGCATATTCAAAAGGAATAGGAATATTTTGTATAAAAAAATCAGGAATTCAAAAAAATGAATTAATAGCACCATATTTTGGAGAAATATATCCTCCATATTTATGGTTTGAAAAACAGGATTTAATAAAAAGATATAAATTAGATAAAAATTTACCAGATTTTTATAATATAATGGTAGAAAGATTTAAAAATGATAATTCAGGATATGATTTATTAATGTGTGATTCAAATTCAAAAGGAAGTTTTTCAAGTAGAATGTCTCATTCTTGTATGCCAAATTGTAATACAGTTTTAACAGTTTCTAATAATGAATATATTATTGGAATGTATGCTACAAAAGATATTAAAATGGATGAAGAATTAACTTTTGATTATAATTCTTATACTGAAAAAGAAAAAGAATTTCAAGAAGCTGTTTGTCTTTGTTCTTGTTATAATTGCAGAGGTCATTATTTATTTTTAAGTAATAGTTTAGTTTTTACTGAAATTTCTAATAAATTTCATAATTTTTTACATAGAAATGCTATTTTGTTAAAAGCTTGTTTTTTAGGAAATAAACCTTTAAGTGAAAAAGAAATTGATATTTTAAATAAATATTCTATTAAAAATTCTTTATTAGATAATACTCCTATTTGGCTAAAAAGATGGTCTGCTTTAATTTTATCTTTTGTTGATTTAGAATATAAATTATTACCTATTATTATGTATAAAGCTGAAAAACAAGAAAGAGAAGAAAAAATGTTACAAAAAGAAAAAATTGAGAAATTGAAAGAAAAAGAAAGAGAAAAAGAAAAAGAGAAAGAAAGAGAAAAGGAAAAAGAAAAAAAAGAATTAAGACAAAAAAGAAGAAATAAAAAAAAAATACAGAATATTAATTATAATTTTGAAACTGATTATATTTGGAATAGAAAAAGTTATGGTTCTAGAACAAGACATCAAAATAATACAGAGGAAAAAAATAATAATAATAATAATAATAGTAATAATAATAGATTAACTGTTATTATTTCTTGTGAAGGAGATATTATTGAAAAGAAAATTGATGATAAAAATAATTTGAAAATGGATATTGAAGAAGAAGATAGTAAAAAAAATACCAAAAGTGATTCTTTAATAAGTTTAAATAATAATAATTGTGATGATAATCATATTATATTAAATCAGCCTATTGAAATTAAGGAAGTTAATCAAATTATTATAAATAATTTTCATGAAGAAAATAATTTTGAATCAAATAAAATAATATTGAAAAATGAAATATCAAAAGAGAATAATATTATCCAAAACAACAATAATATTAATTTAAATATAGAAAATAATAATAATAATCTAAATAATATAAATAATACTAATAATATGAATAATACAAATAATATTAATAATCCTATTAATACTAATACTAATAATATTAATAATATTAATGAAATGAATTCCAAAGCTGAAAATCTACATTATATTGAAAAAGAAATATTAAAAATAGAAGAAAAGAAAAATAAAATAAATATAATAGAATTAATTCCTGATATAAATGATTTATCATTTTTATCAGATTTAAATTTAGAACTTGAAGAAAATTATGATAAAACCTTATTTAAAAATCTTCAAACAGAAGTAAAAAATTTAATAACAGAACAAAGAATCCAAAATTTAGCAATAACATTAAGTAAAGTGAAGCATATATTATCATTATTAAATAAAGAGCAATCAAATGAGCCTCCATTAAGAGTATTAACAGAGGAAGAAATGTATAATTTATTTTGGAAAAACTTGAAAGGAATTTTAATAGAAAAATTTACATATCTTTCTTCATTAGAACAGATAAAAGAAAATATAAATTTATACAATTTATATCAAAAAATAATATCTCAATTGCATTATGGAGAACCTTTATTTAAAAGTGAGAATTTTCCATATGCCCAAACAAATATAAATATAAGAAGATCTCTTTTAATAGTAAGTAACTTAATAAAAAAATGTATAGAATACGATAAATCAAATAATTACATATTTTATACAGCATTAAGTGAGATAATATATTTAAATTGTAAAACTTATTTTCACTTTACTCCAAATTCAATAATAAGTAATCAATTTGAAGGAGAAAATGTAGAAATAAGAAAAAGAGATGTTGATTCAAGTTGTATTGATGAAAAATATATAAATTCACCATATGATACAATAATTGCAGAAGGAAAAAAAGAATATGAAAATAATTATATTTGGGGACAATTAGTTGGTTGGTTTAAACAAACTGTTGATAAACCAAATGCTTCTTTAAGTGCTGAAAGAAGAGGAACTTTAAGTTATCCTGAATTAGAAAGTTTTTTTATTAAAAAAGAAGGAGAAAAAAATTTTGGATATCCTTGTAATGGAAGAAATAATTTTTATGAAAAAATTAAAGAAAATATTTCTTTTATTTGGCCTGTTGGTAATGATTGGAGTTATAAAAATAAATTTAAAATTTATGGTACTGTTCAATTTGATGCTGTTTTTTTAGAGAATTTTGATCTTAAAAAAATTAAAGAATATGTCGAAGAAATAATTAATTCTTTTTTATAAATATAAAGTTTTTTTATTTGATTTAATAAATGTTTAAATTTAATATTTAAACAATTCTTATAAAATTTTTTTTTTTTGAAGAGAATTATATTTTAAAAAAAAAAATTTATTTAAAATTTTATTTATTAAAAAAATAAATATAATAATAAAAAATAAATATTAATTAAAAATATAACTTAAATGTCTCAATACCAAAGATTTGCATTTTTATGTGAATATTTTGATCCTCAAGCCTCACTTGTTAGACAATATCAATTATTTTTTTATCCAGAAGATGAAAGTATAGAAATATATGATATAAAAACAAGAAGAATATTTTTAAAAAAAATAATAGATCCATACATATCAGCAAAAGACATTTACTTAAATGCAGAAATAAATGTATATTCAAGAAAATTAAAATTAGTTCAATATGCAGATGAATTTACAAAAAAATGTTTTGAAGAAATGAAAACATCATCTTTTGTTTTAATTTTACCATCAGCTTATTTATCAATAGGAAAAATAATAGATATAATATTACAGAATAATTTTACAATATCAAAAATGAAAATGAATAAATTAACAACATCAGAAGCTGAAAAATTTTTAGAAATACATAATTCAAATGATATAACAATAAATGATTTATCTTCAGATTTAATAGTTGGAATAGAAGTAGTGAAAAAAAATTGTATAAATGATTTTAGGAATTTAATTCAAAATCAAATAATAACATCAATAAAAACAGAAGGACCAGGAATTCCAATAATATCATCAGAAAATGAAAAAATAGGAAAATTAGAAATAAATTATTATTTTTCAATAAGACATCAGCCTCAATTATCAAATTGTTCATGTTTAATATTAAAGAATCATTTATTTACAGAAGGAACATTAGGTAAAGTTATAGATATAATATTAAATGAAGCATTTGAAATATCATCAATGGAAATATTTTATTTAGATAAAAATTCAGCAGAAGAATTTTTTGATGTTTATAAAGGAGTTTTACCTGAATATGGTAAAATTATTGATGATGTTACTAATGGTCCTGTTGTTGCTTTAGAAGTTAGACAAGATGATGTTGTTAATAAAATTAGAGCTCTTGTTGGTCCTCATGATCCTGAAATTGCTAAAGTTCTTAGACCTAAAAGTTTAAGAGCTATTTTCGGAATTGATAGAGTTAGAAATGTTTGTCATTGTACTGATTTACCTGAAGATGGAGTTCTTGAATGTCAATATATGTTTGAATTAATGTAATTTTTTAAAACAAAAATTTTATAATTGAAGTATTTTTTTTTTGTTTTATTTTTTTTTTTGTTGTTTAAATGTAATATTTTTTAAAACAATATAAACAAAAAGATTTAAAATAAGGAATTTAATTCCAATTATAATAAGAGAATTATAAAAAATTATTTATTTTTTTTTAAACAAAAGTTACTTTTAATTTTTTTTTCAAAAATAAAAAAAAAAAATTAATAATTTAATAATCAATAATACTATCTGATTATAAAAAAAATATATTAGTGAAGAAATTGCAAAATGTGGGAGAAGAATTAAATTATTTATTTAAATTTAAGAATAAAGAAAAATATTAATTAATGCAAAAAATAATTGTTAAGAAATCATATTATATCTAATTTAATACTAATATTAAAGAAATGAATTATATGTTTTTATAAATGTGTCTTAAATTTCTTTACATTTATCTAGTTTTAATACTAATAATGGTAAAAAATGAGAAATATTTTCAATAATTTTATTAAAAAATTGAAAGTAAATGATTATAATTTTTATTTAAAATTATATAACATGATTATAATTTTTATTTAAAATTATATAACATTTAATTTAAACAGGGAATTACTTTAAATTCATATTTCTTCTTGTTTAAGTATTTAAGATTTAAAATCTATTTTATTATTATTTTTTTTTTCATATATTTATAAAAAAATAATTCTAAATGAGAAAATATTTATAATTCTTTAATTTGAGTTTTAATAATATTATCAATTCTTTCAATATTTTCTTTCCCAAAAGTATTTATTAAATCTTCTTCATTTTTAACATTATATAATGAATGAACTTCACTTTTATTCATAATTACTAAATTATCTTTAGAAGGAGGATTAAAAGGTCTCCATCTCATAAACCTCATTTTATTCCCACTTTTACAACTAATAGAACTACAAAAATTAAAAGCTTTAGCAACTTTGAAAAAATCATCAAAAACAAAAAATAATTTTTTTTCATCAAAACCTCTTTTATTAATTTCATAATTTTTATAATCTTCAATTAATTTTTCAATTTTAATATTTCCAATTAAAGGAATATTAATTTTTTCATCTTCATTATTTTTTTCTTTTAAAATAATATCATTAATATTTAAATAACCAATAATTTCTCCTAAAACAACACTACAAATTAATTGTCCAAAAGCAGCAGGTAAACAAGCAAAAACAGGTAAAGTTCTAATTCTTTCATTAAAATTAATTCTATAATTTTCAATATTATCTTTTTTATTTTCTTCTAATTCACTTAAACTTTTTTCATTTTTTTCAATTGAATAAATACATAAATTTTGAGGTAAACTTTCATTTGGAAATTTTTTTTTAAATTGATATCTTAATCTTCTTCCCATTGTATCTCCTTGTAATAAATTAAAAGGACAATATCTTAAAAGTGTTACATCAGTTTTTCCAGCAGCTCCCATTGAAGAAATAATTTTAATATCATTTATTTGACAAAAGTGAAGTAAATCAATTTTTGATTTTAAATCATCTATACAATCTATAACATAATTTGGATTCCCTCTTTTAATAAAATAATCGAAATTTTCTTCTAAAAAAGCATCTTCAATTCCTTCAATTATAATATTATTATCTATTTTTTTTACATATTCTATAATTAATCTAGTTTTGAATTTACCTACATCAGATCTTAAAGCAAATGCATGTCTATTAATTGAACTTAAAGTTATTATATCATAATCTATTATTCTTAATTTTTTTATTCCTGATCTTATTAATGACATTACTACATGACTTCCAACTCCTCCTACTCCAACTATTATTATAAATTGAGATGAAAGATTTTTTGATGATGGAATTATTTGAGAATTATTAAAAGAATTTTTATCAGAGTTTTTAATTGTTTTTTTAGGTAATAATTTTAAGATATATTTATCTATTATTGATGATATAAGAAGACCTAAAAAAAATGAAAGAATTATGTATAGAAAGTTTAAAACCATTTTTTTTTAAACTTTTTGAAATTATTTTAATTATTTTTTATTTATTTTTAATTGATTAATAATTATACATTTTTGCATCTTTAAAATTATTTTTATATTTTTGTAAATGGTTGAATGAATTATTTGTTTTTTCTTTTTCAGTCCAATATTAGTCATTATTTTTTGATTAAAAAAATTATAAAAAAATATTTATTATTATTTTAAATGAAAAAAAAGAAAAATTTATTTTTAATTTAATTTCAGTAATCTCATATAAATAATATCGAAAAATAATTTCAAAATGAACAGATCAATAACAAATAAAGAAAAAAGAAAATCTAGTTTTTTTAAAAATGAAAGAGAAAACTTGAATAATATAAGAATGTTAACAAATGAATTAAAACCAGAAGAAATAAATCTAATTGTTCAAAGGCAAAATGAAAAAAAAGAATTATCAGAAGCAGCACATTTAGTAAAAAATTTTGTTAATGTTTTAAAAGAAGGAATGAAAAATAATTATGATGATAATGATAATAATTATCCAAGAATTTCAATAAGTAAATTAAATTCTAAAAGAACTTCAGAAGGAAATATGTATTATACTTTTAATCAAAAAAAAGATGATTATAAAAGAAAAAGTTTTGATATTTCTTTTCATTTATCACCAAGAAAAAGTAAAAATAATAGTAGATTAAGTTTAAATGAATATAAGAAGAAATTAATAAAAAAAATAACAGTTAGGAATTATAATCCATATAGATTAAGTTTAAATAGTCAAGATAGTGCATCAAAATTAAATGAGAAAAAAAAAGCAGAACATAGACATTCTTATAATGGAAATGATTTTTTTAATAATATTACTAAAAAACCTGAAATTGAATATAGAGAATGTGAAAGTATAAGTGAAGATGATGAAAATATAAAAAAAATGTTAAATAGTAGTCCTAAATTAAAATCTGCTTTAAGAAATAATGAACCTGTAAAAAAAAAAGTTGGATTTAATAATGTAAATTATATTAATAAAAATAGATTAAGTGTTAATTCAAGTAATTCAAGTGAATATTCTTATAATTTACAATCTATGAAAAGTTTAGGTAATTTAAAAAATAGTTTTTTAAATGATGAATTTAGTTTAAATATTGAAAATGATGATGATGATCATAATTTAAATAGATCTGTTATTAATAGTAATAATATTTTAAAATTAAATGATTTAAAAAAAGAAATAAAAAATAGTTTTATAGGAGGAGATATTAAATTAACAAAATTAAATGAAGGTAAAAAATATTTATTTGATGATATTATTACCAAAAAAAATACAATTCAAAATATAAATGATGAAGAAGAAGAAGAAGAAGTTGATATAACTTTTAAAGAACAAAGATATAGAAATTTACAAAGAAAAGGATATGTTTATGATTCTTTTGATGATGAAGAAAATATTCTTGATGAAGAAAAAAATTTTTTTTTTATTAGTCCTGAATCTACTTTTATTATTTTTTTTGATTTTTTGATAACAATAAGTTCAATTTATTATTTAATTTATATTCCTTATTTTTTAGGTTCTAATAAAATTTTTTGTAAAAATGAAAAATTTTTTTCCAAAGGAAATTTTTTCGAAATTTTTATAGACTTTTTTTATCTTTTCGATTTAATTTTGCCTTTTTTTATTGCTTTTTATAATTTTGATGAAGTATTAAAAACACATTTTAAAGATAGATGTATTAATTATTTAACAGGATGGTTTTTTTTAGATTTAATAGAAGCAATACCTTTTAGAACTATATTTAAATTATTTGATAAAAAATGTAAAAGAGATAATTTTTTAATAAATCCATTACAACCAGAATATCATTATTTACTTCTTTGTTTTCGTATGTTAAAAATTTTTAAAGTATTAACAAAAAATAAATTTTTAGATTATATTTCTTCAATATTAAATAATATTGAATATTTCTCAAATTATTTAACAGTATATACAAGTGTATCAGTATTTTTAATAGCAATTCATATTGTTTCAAATATATTTATATTTATAGGAAATAATGAATATCCAGGTTGGATTTCAATATTTGGATTTTATAATTATAGTTATTTAAATTTATATTTAGTTGGAATTTATTATACGATAACTACTTTAACAACAGTTGGTTATGGTGATTTACATTGTGTAACAAGAAGTGAAAAAATTTTTGGAATGTTTATGGAAGTTGTTGGTATTTTTGCTTATTCTTGGGCTTTGACTTCTGTTAGTAATTATGTCAAAGTTTTAAATGAAAAAACTGAAGAATATGAAAAAAATTTAAAAATATTAGAAGAAATTAAATTAATATATCCTAAATTATCAGATGATTTATATGAAAGAATTGCTAGATATTTAAAATATAAACAAGATAAAGAACAACTTGATAAAAATATTATTATTGAATGTTTACCTGTTAATTTAAGTAATCTTTTAGTTTATGAAATGTATAAACCTATTATAAATAATTTTATATTTTTTAAAAATTTTGATAATGTAGACTTTATTGTTAAAGTGATATTAAATTTTAAGCCAATAATTGCAATGAAAAATGATATTTTAATAAAAGATGGAGATTTAGTTGAAGATATAATATTTGTAAAAAAAGGAAAATTAAGTTTAGAACTTCCATTAAATAAAAATCCTAAAATTCAAAAAACAAAAACTATAAGAACTCAAACTTTAAAAAATTCTCCAACAATGTTAATGAGAAGTCAAACAAATTCAGATCCATTTAAAAAAAGAAGATCAAGTATTTTTCAAAATGTTCAAACTTTTAATCAAGTTAAAACACTAATGAATAATAATATGTTAGATAAAAAAAAAGAAGAAGAAAAGAATAATATTCAAACTTTTAAAATATTAGAAATTAGAAAAAATGAACATTTTGGAGATATTTTAATGTTTCTTAATCAAAGAAGTCCTTTAAGTTTAAGAGTAAAAACAAAAAAAGCAGAATTATTTTTTTTAAATAAAACTGATGCAATAGATATTTCAACAAGTTATCCTTCAATTTGGCAAAAAATAAATATGAAAAGTTTATTTAATTATCAACAAATAAAAAGATTAATGAATAAAATAATAAAAATATTTAATAATTCTTATGGTTTAAATAATTATAATCCTTTTTCAGAAATTGAAAAGAAAAATACTATAAATTCAACAATAAATCCTTTTGAATTAATTGATGAAGAAGATGAATTACAATCAATTCCAACTTTATCAGATAATTATTTTGATAATAATGAGAATGAAGAAGGCCATTTAAAATTAGCAAAAACAATAAAAAGATTAAATTCTAAAAATGGAACTTTAAATACTATAAAAGAAATAACTACAATTGAAGAAAATAGTAATGATGAAAATGAAAATAATAATAGTTCAAATCAAGAAGAAATTCATCAAATTTCTGAAAAATCTGAAAAAGAAGAAGAATCAAATTCAGTTTCAAAAAGTGATATAATGAATCAAAGTAGTACTATTGAAGTTAAAAGTACAAATAATTTTGATAAAAATAATGTAAAAACTTTTAACTCAAATAAAACAATCAGACATAGAACAAAAAGTTTTGAAAAAGATGAAAAAACTCCTTTTAAACCAGAAGATATTAATGATGAAATTTATCCTGATGAAACTTTTGTAAATTCTCCTAAACAATTTAATAATGAAGAAGAAGAAGGACAATTAAAGAAAAAATTATATTCTTTTATAAATATTAATAATAATTGTTTTAATAATGATAATATTTCAGTTTGTTCAACTGAAATTTCTTTTTCTTTAAATAGTGAATATGAAAATTTAAATGAATTAAGTGATTATAAATATTCAAAAGATAATAAAATAAGAAATAAAATAAAAAATTATTTAAAAGATCTTGCAAATGATAATATTTCTCAAAAAATATCTAAATCTTTTACAACTTCGAATGAAAGTGAAAATGAAGAAGAAGAAAATGAATATGATAATGAAAATGCATATGAAAATGATAATGAAAGTAATGTTGATTTAAAAAGTATTGGAAGTAGAAAATTTAACAAAATTCATTTACAAAATTCAAATAGAAGACAAAGTGTTTCTTTTTTTAAATCTTTTAATTTTAATAAAAAAAATAATATTTTAAGAAAAACTGGAACTACAAAGCAAGATGAAAGAAATTTACAAATATTAAACTTTCAAAATAGAAGTAAAAAAAGTAATAATTTTATTGAAAATAGAAAAACTAGAAAAGAAGTTGTTCATAAAAGTACAGTTAAAAGTAAAAAAAATTTACTTAGAACAATAAGTAAAAATATTGAAAGAAATCAAATTAATTTAAATAATCCAGATTTATTTTATTCTGAATATTTTCATAAAATTTTAGATAAAAAAAAACTTGAACATGGAGAGTTTCCATTAAATAAAGAAGAAGAAGAACTTATGAATAAATTAGAAAAGAAAAGTACTTTTTCTAGAATTAATTCTATTACTAATAATTTAAGTCTTAATTATTCTGCAACTTTAAGAGATCAAAATTGATTTTTTTATTTATTTTATATATATTATATATAATTTTAGATTATGTTTTAGAACAATGATATTTTTGATGTCAAAGTAATGTAATATTTAAATATTATCTAATAAAAAAATGTTCAGTTTTGTAAATTACTTAAAAGAATCAAATTAAAAAAGAAAAAATATAATATTTTTGACATTTCAAATATAAATAAAAATCCAGAGTGAAAAAATATATCCAAATTTTTTTTTAAAGAATAAATTAATTCTTATCTGGAAATTTATTCTTTTATTGGTATTAAATTTATTAAAAAAGAAATAGACTTAATTATTAATATATTTTAAATCATTGAAAATAATATAATAATATTAAATCTTTAGTAGTTGGAATAAAAATTAATAAATATTAATAAAACAAAAATCTTTAATAAATTAATAATGAAGAAATAATAATTAAATATTATTTTCTAAAAATGGAAAAGAATGAAAAAATAAAAATAGCTCAAAGAAAATACAAAAAGTAGTTAAAAGGAAAATGAAAAAATATATTAAATGATTAAATTTAAAAAAAGAAGAATTACACCTAAATTCAAAAATAATAATTACAATTAAATGATTATTATATACTTAATAATGTTCATTATAAATAATTGAAAACAAATCTTAAAACTATTTTATTGCAAATTATTTTAAAACAAATAAATTAATTAACATTATTATAAAAATATAAAGAATAATTAATTGTTTTTAAAAAATATAAAAAAAAAAAAATTTTATATACACAATTTCAAAATAAATTAATATTAAAAATTATATTTATTTAAAAAAAATGAATAGAAGATCAAATAATAATAATGATGATTTTAATTATGAAAAAGAAATGGAAAACTCAATGAAAGGAGGTAAAAAAGAGAAAATTATATAAAAAAATATAGAAAATGATGCAATGATTGATCAAGTATATTCTACAGTACGAAGTATAAAAAATCATGCTTTAAGTAATTTAAAAAATATATTTTATTTTAGGTATGAATGAGAAAATTAGGTTAAGTAATTCTCAAACAGATGAAATGGATAAAAAATATAATCAATCTAATTCGTTAATGGCAAAGACAATGAAACAATTATCAGAAGTTTTTTCTTCAAATTCAAATTATTGGTGCTATTTGATAATTTTTATTTTTATAATTTTCTTCTTTTTGTATAGAATAGGACATTAAATATATATAAATAAAGAAAGTTTATATAAATCTTAAAATTTTTTTTGTTATTATATTTTTTTCTCAAAATGTTTTTATATTAAAGAATACATATATTTAATTATTTTTTTAATTTTCACAAAAAAATCAAAGTAATATGATTAATAATGAAGAAAGAAAAAGTAAAATAAGAATAATTGATGCTGAAGGAGAAAATCAAACTGAAAATTTTCAACCTTTCAAAACAAAAATTTCAGAAAATAAATTAAAGAATTCATCAATAATAAATACAGGAGAATCTTTTAGAAAAAATTTAAAAGATGAAAATTTAATTATGTCTTTTGTAGATTTAAATGTAAAAAATTTATTAGGAAATTATTTAAATGATATTAAAAAAGATAATTCTAGTGATGAAGAATTAGATAACAAAATTAAAACAGTTCAAAATAAAATAATTACTTCTGAAGGAAATTTAATAAATCAAAATAATCAAGTGAAAGAAGAAAAAAAGAAAGAAAATCTCCTTAATAAAAGAAAAACTCTTTCTTTTTTACCAAAAAAAAAAAGTCAAAGGACTGCTTCTCTTATAAATAATATTAATATAACAAATATATCAACTTTAACAAATACTCAAAAAGATACTAAATTATCTGTAAATTATTATGAAAGTAACATAAGAAAAAATTCTATTTATAATCAATTAAAAAAAATAAATGAAAATAAAACAGAGACTAAAGGAAAAAATTTGAATAAAAGTACTTTATTAAGTTTAAATTATAATTATCATCCAAAAGAACTATTAAAAAGAAAATCTTCTTCAATAGAAAATGAAAGTAAAGAATTTGATTTAACAAAAATAAAAAATAAGAAAATATTTGAAAAAAGAAGAAAAACAATTAATGTAATGGAACCTAATCAATTTCAAAATTTTCAAGATAATATAGATCCAATTATTCCAGATTCAGAGAATAGAGATTTAACTGATATCAGAAATATATTTAAAATGAAAGAAAATAAATTAAAAGAATTAAGTAGTATTGTAGATCAAATTAAACAAACTTTATTATATAAACCTGATAATACTCAAATTAAAGATAATAAAACTTTTATTGGATTATCTTCTTCTTCAGAAGATGAAAAAAAAAAGAATATACAATTAAATAGAATAAAAACTCAATTAAATTTAATAAATGAAGAAGATAATAATAATATATCAGAAAATGAAAAAGAAATAATTGAAGAAGGAGAAAATCAAAATGATATTATTAATAATCAAAAAGAAATTCAATATCGACATTTATTAAAAATGAGTTTAGTATATGATTCTTTAACTGATGAAGAAGAAGATGTTAAATTTGAAAATATTTATAATGATGATCAAGGTTATTTCATTAAACCTGATGATCCTTTTAAAATATATTTTGATAGTTTTTTATTATTATTTGTTGTTTCTTCTATGTTTTATATTCCATTACTTTTGGCTTTTCCAGAATATAATGAAAATAAAACTAAATTAATTATTATATTAATTTTTGATGTTATTGTTGATACTTTTTATTTTTTAGATATTATTATTACTTGTTTTACTGCTTATTATTTTAGAATTGAAGAACAATTGATTACTGAATTTTCTATGATTTTAACTAAATATGTTCAAGGTTATTTTTTCCTTGATTTAATTACTTCTATTCCCTTTAATTCTATTTTAGATTATTATAATGTTAAAAATATAGGAATATATTTTAATTTTCCAAGTTATTTTAGAAGCATTTATATTTTAAGATTAATTCGTTTATTAAAATCATTTAAAGTTTTTTTAAATAATTCATTTATTGAAAATTTGATAAATTACTTAAATATACAAGTAGGAAGTTTAGATGTGGATAAATATTATAGATTATTTTTAAGTTTATTTTCAACAATTTATTCTTTTCATTTATTTGGTTGTATTTTTATATATATAGGAAAAAATAATTATCCAAATTGGATAAATTATCAAGGAATAGATATTCAAGATGACATGGATATTTATATAGCTTCAATATATTTTGTATGTGCAACAATATTTTCTGTTGGTTATGGTGATTTAGTTTCAACAAATCATCATGAAAGAGTATTTAATGTAGTTATGTTAACAATTGGAATGTTAATTTATTCTTGGATGGTTTCTGCTTTATCAAATAGTTTTATTGATAATTCAGATAGTGCAATTGAATATAAAAAAAATTTAGAAATATTAATTGATATTAAAGGCTCTTATGATAATTTACCTGATAATTTATATAAAAAAATAAGAAGATATTTAATATATAAAAAAAATAATGATACAATAAATTATAATACTATATATGATAATTTACCATTAATGTTGAGAAATAAATTAATATTTGAAATGTATAAACCAATAATAGAAAGTTTTATATTTTTTAAAAATTTTGATGACCCAGATTTTATATTAAAAGTAATATTATGTTTAAAGCCATTTAATGGAATTCGTGGAGAAAGATTAGTAAATGATGGAGATTTTATTGAAGAAATAATATTTGTAAAAAGAGGAACATTAGTAGTAGAATTTCCAATTCCAATAATATTAAATCAAAATAAAGGAAGAAGAAGAAGTTTATTAATTCCAAATTCAAAATTATCAAAAGGAACAAATTTATTAAATTCAAGATTATCAAATATAAGTATGGGAAGAAGATTTTCAAGTATGAGTAATTTAAATTTTGGAAATAGAAAATCTGTAGCAAGTACAGATTTTGAAACTAGAATATTAAATCAAAGAAAAAGTATAATAAATCCAAATTTTAATAGTCAAAATTATGTTAAATTATTAGAAATTGGGAAAAGTGAACATTTTGGTGATATTATTATGTTTTTAAATAAAAGAAGTCCTTTAAGTTTAAGAGTTAAAAGCAGAAAAGCTGAATTATTATTTTTAATGAAAACTGATGCTATTCAAATTTCTATTGGATTTCCTAAAATTTGGAGACAAATATTAAAAAATTCACTCTTTAATTTGCAACAAATTGATAATTTAATTAATAAATATTTAAAACTATTTTTTGTAAATCAGCAAAAACCTAAAAAAGAAATTATGGCTTTATTAAGAAAACAAACTAATATTGATGAAGAAAATTTAAAAAAAAATGCTGATTATAATAAATTATTAATTGCTAAAAACCAAAGTTCTGTTTTTGGAAATATTGAAAATCAAAAAACTATTTTAACTATGTCTTCTATTCCTTCTGTTGGAGAAAAAAGTGAAATTTCAAGTGAAAATAATTCAAGTGAATTAAATAGTAATGATACAAAAAATTTAGAAGAATTTAATTCTGATGATTCTAAAAATAATAATTCTATTGATTCTGTTAAAAATGAATTAATTAATTCTATTTCTTCTGATAATTCTAATAATTATATTAGTGAAGAATTTAAAAATAATGAAATTGAATTAAAAAATAATTTTTTATTTAAAAGAAGTGTTAAAAATAAAAAAAATAAATTTCAAAATTTAGAAATTTGTCAAAGACATTCATTTATTATTTTTAAAGATAATAATCAAAACAAAAAACAAAATGAAATTACTAAAGATTTAAATTCTACTAGAAATAAAAATAATAATCCTATTAAAAAAAAAAATAGTTTATCTAAAAATGAATTTTCTGAAAGTACTCTAAATTCAAAAGATGTTTCTAAAAATGATTTTTTTAATCATGGTAATAAAAAAAAATAAAATCTTCAAGCAAATATATCTAAGATAATTTAAATGATAATAACCAAAATATAAAATAATCAGAATTATTTTTTCAATAATATTTTATCTAAAATGATAAATGAACATAATTTAAAAAAATAGTGCTGAAGAAGAAGAAATATAATTTTTTTAATGTAAATTTTTTATAAATTTAAAAATTGAAAATTTTAATTAAAATATTTTATACTGGAGATAATTTACTTTATTATTTATATATACTGCTAATTATAAAATGGTAAAAAAATTTTTAATTTATTTTTTATATAATATAAACTAATTCTAAATTTTATCAAAGAATTTTTAACTTTTTTTATCAATTTCTCCTAAATAAGAAAAAAACACAATATTTTTTTTTATTTTATCATATATTTTAATTTCATAATAATAAATATCTCCATTAAGGAAAGCTTTATATTTTTTATTAGTAAAAATTTCATTTAAATTATCATTTTTATCCATTTCATTTAAATCTATTTCAAATGAAAAAATTTCTCCACTTAAAAATTTTTTTCCTTTTTCAGGTTCAATTTCAAATGTAAATGTTTTATAAGGAATAAGATATTGCATTTCATAAATTGTAAAAGATACTTCTAATTTAAATTCATCATAAACAACAAATTTTTTATCTTTATAATAATATTTTAAAATTTCTTTACTTTTATCTTCAATGTCTTCAAGAGTAATATCATCTTCACCTTTTATATTCTCAATAGATAAATATTCAATATAATCATATTTTTTATTTTTTGAAATGTAAAAATTATCTTGAAGACTATTGTTTGTTGGATTACCACATATAATTTTAACATTAAATTTATATTTTTTTTGAGATAAAGGAAGAATTGTTCTATTAGAAAATTCATAATAAAAAGTTTCCCTTCCTTTTAATAAATCATATTTATTATTTGCTGTTAAATTTTCAATTTTACAATATAAAGGTTTAATATCTCTATTATTTGGACAATCATAATAATTAATAGGACATATACAAACTTTAATATAATGAACATAAAATTCACATTTCATAGTAATATCATTTTTTAATGTATCATAAGTTTCTTTATTTACTCTTGTATTATTACAATAATATAAATATGCTTTTGCTTTTATATCAGGATTTGTAGGACATGATATATCATCATATAAATTTGTATTATTATCATGTTCTTCTTGAAGTTTTCTAAAAGAATTTTCATTTAAATTTTCATTATCATCAAAATCCAAATTATCAAAATCATCTATTTTTTCTTCTTCTATATTATTATTTTCTAATAAATTCCTAAAATCATCTACTTTTAAATTATCTTTATATTTATATGAATAATATATTTTATATGCTGTCTTACATAAATGTGAAAATCCATCTATATATTTTTTATATATTGATGTTGATGAAGATATTTTATTGTATAAAGAATTTAAAATAAAATTCCATGTTGAAGGGTATTTATTGTTTAAAATCTCTTCTTCATATTTTTCTCTTTTTTTTACATTTTTTTTTTCTTCTTTTTTATAACAATTATCACTTGTATCAATACAAAAATTATTTATTTTATTCTCTATAATTATAAAATGAATTAAGAATATAAAAGGAAATAGAGCTTTCATTATTACAAATGAATAATTTTATTTTTTATATTTAATAAAAATAAATTCTTTTCATGAAAGATAATCTTTCTAAAAAATGTTAATTAATTTAATTTTAAAAATGAAATTTTTCCATTTTGATTATAAAAAATAATTCTGAATTCAATTCAAATAATCAGATAACATTAAAATTATTGTTTAAATTCTTCTTCTATTAATAAAATAATAAAAAATTATTTCAATTAATAAAGTGAAAAATTATTATAATTATAATATAAATTTTCAAATAATAATAGAAAAAGAGAAAAATGAATTAATCTTTTTGTAATCTTAAATTCACAAATTAGAAAAAATCTATTAAATGAAAGAAAATCTCTAGATAATAGGATGAGAGAGAGTTTAAATGATGATTTTGAAAATAAAAAAAATATTAATTTATATTAAGATAAAGAAAATTTAAGAAAATAGAATAATTTTTATGAATATGAAATACATTTATTTTAAATGAAAATAATTGATGATTCCAAAAATTATTATAATAAAAGTTTAGTTAAAATAAATACTTTTTACAATAAATTAAAAGAAATAAAAAGTTTATGGTGATGAAAATGAAAGAAATTCTTTTTCAAAAAGTAATAATAAATATTTAAATTTTAATATAATTTCTCCTTCTCTATTTTAATAACTAGAAATTTTCTTTTAAAAGGAAAGTTTAAATTTTTTTTAGAAAAGTAACCATTATTAATTAACAAATTTATAATTTAATATAAAAAATTTTTTAGTCAAAATTTATATATTTTTAAAGAAAAACATAATAGTTTTAATAGAACTGATAAGATTAAAATACGTTTTTTTAATTTTATCATGTAAATTAATTTTTAAATTTATTTATATCAACAATTTATTATATTAAATAATAATTTTTTTTTCATTATTTTTTTCGATGTGTTTAAAAATTGTTTTTTTCTTCTTTGTGTTTTTAACTTCCGAATTAAATTCTCTTGAAATGAAAAGAATATTAATAAATATTTTTCCAGGAGGAAAAACACATAATTATGTGATAAAAAATTTATTTAACTATACTTTAGAAAATGAAGATACTTTTAAGTATGAATATCACATAATTATCCATGAAATTGATTTAGAAACATGGAAAGAAGAAATAGAGTTAAAATCAACTAATTTTTTCATATATAATTATGGTAATAAAACAATATTTCAAGATTATTTTGGAAAATCAATTGAAGAAATGAATAAAAATCCAAATTATGGTTTTTTAAATTTTAATAAAGGAATGAAACATAATATAATAGAATTTTTAAAAAGTGGAATTATTGAGAAATTAAAAAAAATATCAAATAATAAAGAAGATTATTTTAATATAATTGGGACAGATGTCCCAAATTATATAAATAAACTTCTTCAATCAGTATTTAAAATAAAAATAAAAATGTATATTTTTCCTCCAGCAATACCTCAAATATTTTTTTCCAATTTTGAATTAAATCCTTCATATACTCCAACAGTAGGGAGTAGTTATATAGATAATATGAATTTTAGAGAAAGAATACAAAATTATATAGTTCAAACAGGAACAAAAATAATGTTTAAATTATTTCAAATTGAACAAAGTAGATTAGTTAATTCTTATGGTTATAATTTAGATTCTTTTATTCATTTTCAAGATGCAATTCATTTTTTTCAATTTCCTTTAGGAATTGTATTTCCTATGTCTTTTCCTCCCAATTTTATTTTATTAAATAGCATAACATCAAAAGAAGGAAAAAAAATAGAAGATCAAAATATTAATGACTTTTTAAATAAATATAAAATTAATATATATATTAGTCAAGGAACAATAATGAAAAGTATAGAAAATAAAGATTTATTCGATATTTTAAAATATTATCATAATAAGAAAAATATAGGATTTATTTTAGGAATAAGAGAAGATTTATTATCAAATAAAGATATAAATAAATTTCCTGAAAATGTGAAAATAATAAGATGGATAAATCAAAATGATTTATTAGGAGATTCTAGAATAAATTTATTTATAACTCATGGAGGATTTAATTCAATTTGTGAAAGTGTTTATCATGGAAAACCAATGATTGTTTTAGGAGTTGGATTAGATCAATTTAATACTGCTTCTTTTGTTAAAAAATATAAAATGGGTATTACTTTTCAAAGTAGAAAAATTATTAATAAAGATAATATTATTAATGCTATTAATGAAGTATTAAATAATGATATTTATTTAAAGAATGTTCAATTACATAGTAAATTTTTAAAAAAATTAAAAAATCCAAGAAAAGAATTTAAATTTTGGTTAGATATTGTTTTACAATTTGGAACAGAATTTTTAATTGTCAAAAGTTATATGAAAAAATTTAGTTGGATTATTATTAATGGTTATGATGTTTCTTTATTTTTTATTTTGATATTTTTCGGAATCTTTTATTTAATTGTTAAAATTTTTAAATCTTTTTATAATTGTTTTTTTGGAACTTGCCAAAAAAAGAAAAAAAAAGAAAAAATGAAATTTGAGTGAATTTTTTTTTTGTTTTTTATTTAAATTAGTTATTTTACTTATTTATTATTTAATATCAAATTAATACAAGAATATTTTTTTTTTAATTTTTTATGATTAAAAGGGAAGAAAAAACTGAAGATAAATTTAAAATTTTATTAAAACTTCCTCCTCCAATTACAAAAGTAACTGATGAAGTGGATGAAGAAGAAATATTTAATTTAGTTAATAATGGAAAAACTATCTTAGATGAATTAAATAATAATAGAGAATTTAATAACCCAGAACATTTAAATGTATAATATAAATTTAATTTTTAGAAAATTATTTCGCATTACGATATTAATGAAAAAAGTACAAATATTCTTTCTGAAAAAAGTGAATATGAAAATTTAGTTAAATATTATGAAGAAATTATTAAAAATGAAAAATTAAATATAAATTAAGTTCTAAATGTAATTAAAGGTAAAAATTATTTTTTAATCATTGGATAATTATTAAAATAAATTAAATGACAAAGAATTATAGAAAAGAATCCTTTAAAGAAGATATTAAATAAATTTATATTTATAAAAAAATTTTTATAAATCTAAATTAAATAAAAAATTTTCTTTAAATTTAAAAAAACTTTTAAATAAAAAATAATATTTTTAACATATAGATTAGAAACCATAACAAATCATACTAGAAATATTATGAAATTCTTTCCCAATTAAAAATACAATATTTAAAACAGGAATAATTCCTAAAAAAGCAAAACCACAATAATAAATAATATTAATAATTTTTTCATTATATCTATAACTTAAATTAGATTTTTTCATAATAATTAAAGAAAGAAAAAATCCAGTAATTAAACCACCTAAATGACTCCAAACATCAACACTTGAATTTGAAAAACCACTTAATAGGTTGAATATGATAATCAAAAAGAAAATTCCAAAAAAAACTTTTTCTTGTCTTTGAATATTATTATAATTTAAAATAAAATATATAAAAAAATAACCACATAAACCAACAATAGAACCTGATGCACCAATAGAAATATTATTAGGAGATAATAATAAACTAATTAAATTTCCATATAATCCACTTATAATATATAAAAGAATAAAATATATATTATTATTTATTAAATATTCTACATAAAAACCTAAAAAAAATAAAGAAATTAAATTTGATAATAAATGAAAAAAAGAATTATGAATAAATATTGATGTTAATAATCTATGATATTGAAAACTATCTATCATTGCATTTATTTCTGTTGCTCCTAATTTATATATTAAGCATGTCCAATTTTTTTTAAAAATTGTATAATATAATAATATTTCAATAATATAAATTATTATTAGAAGACATATTATGATAAATGTTTTTTTCTTCATTTTGTATATTGAAGAAGGAAAAAAATCTGACAAAAAATTATTGTTATTATTATTGTTTAATTCATGAATGTTATTTTCGTTATTATTTATATTATTATTATTTCTAAAGTCATTTAATGTATGAATGTTATCGGTCATTTTAATTTTAAATTATTATTATTTAATTATATGATTTATGAATAAAATTATGAAATATTAAAAGTAAAAAAATTTTAAAGGAAATAAAATCTAAAATTATATAAAAAGTTTTGTCCAATAATTATTTTTTTAAATTAAAAATTTTAAATATTTTAATACAAAAAAAATAAATTGAAAATGTGGAATATAGAAATAGAAGAAGGAAAAATAAAAAAAGATAAAATTCCAATTTCTGAGTCAAATAATGATAATGATATATTTTTAAATTTAGAAAAAGAAAGAAAAAAAGCAATATCAAATTTTGAAACTCCATTTTTAGAAAACAAAGAAATAGAACCAACATTAATTTGGAGTGTTAATATAGAAAATCTTTCTTCTTATTTTTGTGAACAAAAAGACTTTTTTTTTGAAGGATTATATCTTAGATTAATAATAGTATATGAACATAATAAAAATATATTTAATTTAGCCATGCAACATTTAAATAAAAAAGAAATAAATAATTTTAAAGATGATAATGAAGAAGAAGAATATTTAAATGAAAGTTTAGGAGATACTATTAAAAAAATTTCTAAAAATGAAGATTTTGATTTTGATAATAATTTAAATGATAATAAAATTATCAGTATACTTTCAATTTGTAAAATTAAAGAAATTAATTATCAAAGTAAAATAATATTTAATTGCTTTTTTTCCAAAAGTAAAGGAAAATTTATTATTTTTAAAATAGACGATTTTACTAATTATTTTAATAATAAAATAACTAATTTAAAAGGTTTTCCATCAATTAAATTTGATTTAGAAATATTTTTTAATAGAGATTATATTCTTTCTACAATTTTAAACCAAATTTGTCAAAATTTTCATAATTATTTTTCTCTTCATTCTGTTGTTAATATACCGAGAACAGCATTAAATTTAATCATAAAAAATAAAGATTTAAAATATAAAGAAGAAAATGAAAAATTGATTTGTATATTAAATTGGTTAAATAATAAAAATATATATCAACAAAAACATTCTTTAGATTTATTTAAAGTTATTAATTGGTCCAAAATATCTTCTGATGATTTAGTAGATTTTTTAATGAACCAAAACCAATTATTAATAAATTCTAATGAATTAAAAAACCAAATCTTTTATGAATTTCATCGAAGATTTCAAGATGAGTATAATACTAATTTAAATAATTCAATTATTACAAATTCATCAATTGGAACAAGTTTATCAGTTACTGATACAATAATTTCAAATAATAATAATAATAAAATTACTCATACCAATAATGATTATAATAATAATAACAATAATAATATAAATCATCATAACACAAATTCTTATTACATAAATAATTTTACTTATAATATTCTTTCAAAAATTTTATCTATTTGTTCACAATATACTTCAGATATTTGTGTAAATAATAATACAAATTCAATTAAAGAAATTAATTCATTTAAAGAAACAAACTCTTTAAAAGAAACAACTTCATTAAAAGATTCTTATTTAATAAATAATAATAATAACAATATGAATGGTAATAATAATAATAATAATATTATTCTTAATACTAATAATAACATTCCATCTGAAATTCCATATGATCCAAAAAAAAAAAATATAAATGACATTCCAAAAAAAAAAAATGAAGTAGGTCATTATACAAGTTATTTAGTAAAAAGAGTAGAAAATAATTCATCAATGAGAAACAAAGGAAATAATCTTAGAAATTCAAATCAAAATTCTTCAATTAAAAGTAAATTTCGTTATGGTACAATAAATAATAATAATAGTAGTTTAGTATCATATCATAATACTTCAGGAATATCATGTAAAAATTCAAACAGTAATATTGTTGTAAATTCTGTATCAAATTATAGAAAAAATGAACAAGTGAAAATTTTTTCTCCAAAAGGTTTAAGAGCAAATACTCCTTTAAATAATAATGGAAATGATATGATATTTATTAGAAATAGAGAAAAATATAAAAATAATGCTATAACTAAAAATAAAAAAAATTTAAATCCAAAAGCTCATTCTAAAAGTATGGATAAAACTTTTAAAATAAATAATTCAAACAATTTTATGAATATTAATAATGAAACATTACAAAAACAATTAAATTCTTTATATCCAAAATATACAGTTGATACAAATAATAATAATAATAATAATATTATAAATGGAAATAATAATAATAATCAAAAAATAATTAATTCTGCTAATCCAAGAACTCCAAATAATATAAATGCTTATTCTTTAAAGTTAAAAAAATTTTCTTCTGTTAGTAAAGTTAATGGTATTATTAATAATAAAAAAGATAATGATAATAATCCTTCTTTATCTTTTCATCCTCCTAATCCTACTTCAAGAACTGAATGTTTGAAGACAGAAAATTCACAAACTTTAGTTAAAAAAAAAGGAGTTAATCCTTTAAATATCATTCATATTCGTTCAAAAAGTAACCATTAAATTTTTTTTTCTATTTTACAATAAAAAAAATATGAAATATATAAAAATATATTTGATATAAGATACTATATATCATTTCCCTATTAAATTATTTTTTTATTTTTTTCCTTATCATAATATAAATAAATATTATTTTTATTTAAAGTGATTTTTCAATTTTTTTATAAATGTTAAACTATTTATTAGAATTTTTTTATTGTTTTTATATTTAACATTGTTAAAAAATAATATTTTATATAAAAGTAATATATGTTAAAGTTAAAAAACATTTAAGAAATTCTCTGATAAAATAAAAATTTAAAAAACAACTTTAATAATAAAAGAGATCTTTGAAAATAGAGATATTTTTATTTTTTGTTTAAATATTTACATTTTATTTAGATAATTTTTATATTAGATGTTTTATAATAATTATTTATCTTATTTATATAAAACAGATAATGTTAGAAGTATGAGTTTTATTATATTTTCTTATTATTCTTTAACTTATTTATATTTGGTAATTCCAGATGTTTTTATATTAAAAGTTTTTCATAAATAAATTTGTTTAACCTTAAATTTAAATATATTAATATTTATTCATCAAATTTATTTAAATTTGATTTTTTTCATTGTTAAATATTTTTAATTTTTTCTTTCTAATCATTCATTATAAACAATTCATAATAAATAAATTGAATGTTCTATTGTTTTATATTATTAATTAAAATAAATTTTATTTTCTTTAGAATTATTATATATATATAGAAATAATTTATGGTATAAAAAAATAGCAATTTTCCTTTTTTTCATCTTTTCCAATTATTTGTCTTTTTATTAAATTTTCAATGTTTTCTTGAATATCTTCAACTTTAGGTTTAAATAATATGATATCTTCAACTAATTGATTAACTAAAGAATCAAATTGAATACTTTCTCCTTTTTTTTTTTTCAAAATTCTCGTAATTTTAGCTTGAAGAATAGAATTTTGTTGCTTTTTTTTTTGATTTTCATTCATAATTTCTTCTTCTTTCAATTTAATAGAATTTAAAATAGTATTAAATTTTAATAAATCATTATTAAAATCTAAATTTAATTCAATTTCATTTTCTTCTTTTATTTCATTATCAAAATTTCCTTTAACAATTCCATTATTACGATTAAATTTAGGATTAAAGTTTTCATTGAAAATTAATCCATTAATTTCACTAATTAAAATAGAGGAAGGAAGTTTAAAAATTTCAGATAATTTTAAAATAGAAATTTTTTCAAATTTTTCTAAATTTAAAAGAATATAATATTGAATTAAACTAGAAGTTGAAATATATTCTTTTGAAAGATATAAATATTTAATGTCTAAAAAAAAATAATTATAATACCATCTTAATGGTTTATTTTTTTCTGAATAATATTTTCTAAAATCATCAATACAATTTGAAATTGAATTTGGAATAGGAAAACTATTATTTATTAAAACATCAAAATTATTTAAAGAAAATATTTTAATTCTGAATGTAAAATCTGTTTTATAATTTGTATTATTTAAATATTCTTTTAAGTAATTTGGAGAATTTTCAACATCTTCTATCATTTGATTCATTTTTTTATATGATTCTTTTTCAATTGAATTTTGAATTTTATTTAAAAAATCTTTTTCTTTTTGTAATGATTTACTTTCATCATAAATTAATCTTGTGGTTAATTTTCTCGATAATTCTATTTCCAAACTTAATTTATTTGGAAAACATGTAATAAAAAAATTTAAATCTTCAAATAAATTCATATTTCCATCTTCGTTTTTTAATAATAAATCTATATAATTTACAAATTGATTTGAATAAGATTTTTCTTGAAAAAGATTTTGAAAAATATTTTGTAAAAAATTTTCAGGAAATTTATGAGTAAAACATTCATTTATTATTTTATCACCTATTCTTTTTAATTTTATTAAAGAATCAATTATATCATTTGAATTGTTTTTTATCATTGAAATATTTTTTTCGATATAATTTTTTATTTCATAAGGAATATTTTTCTTAAAATAATCAGAATAAAAAAAATTATTAAAATATTTTAATTCATCATAATTTTTTTCTTCTAACAATTTATAAAAAATTTCTTTCCAATTAACAATTTTAAAAGATGTGTTTCTAATAAATTCTTTTTTAGTATTTTGAATTTCTTCTTCCTTTAAACTTTCATAAATATATTGATTAATAAATTTTTCTTCTTCAATAAAAATATCATCTATTTTTTTACTATATTCTTCTAAAGTCAAATTTATAAATTCTGTTTTTCCTTTTTCTCTAATATATTCAACATTTTTATTTTGAAATTGATTATTCCATTCTAAAATATATTTATTATTTTTTTTTATATTATTATCTTCTTCTTCTTCCCATTCATAATTATTTTCTTTTTTTAATAATTCTGGTTTTGTAAAACCCATACTTTTAAAAGTCTTATAAACATAATTAATAAAATTTATATTATCTTCATTATTATTTTTTAATTTTCTAAGTGAAATTAATTTTGAAGTTAAACTTTTATAAATTTTATCTTTGATTGAAAGGAAAGTATTTGTTTTAAAAAAATTAAAAGAGATTTCATTAAACAAACTTTTATTATTTGGAATTGAATATATTTTTTCAACTAATTTATAAATTTTAATAGTATGAAAAATAAATTTATTATATTTTTTATATTCATTGATAAAATTAATAATTAAATTATCATTTTCAGGTAAAAAATTATCTAAATATTTTTTGATTTCTTTTGTATAATTTTCAATATAATCAACTAGAAATAAATATAACTCTTTTCCATAATTTTCATCATCATAAACTAATTCATATATTAAATTATAAGCTTTCATTTTTGTATTTAAAGTTAATTTTTCATATTCATCTTTTCTATATAAATTTAAAACTGTGTCGTTTATTATTTTTAGTTTATTTTCAAAATTACTCATTTTTTTTAATTTTCATTTTTCAATTTTACTTTAATAAACGTTTTAAAAAAATAAATTATAATTTAATTTAAAAATTATTTTATTTTTCCTTTTAGATTGAATTGAAATAAAAATGAATCTTAAAAAATGGAATGATAAAAATAAAGATAAACTTCTTTTATCTCCAATTTATAAATTAAATTATAATAAAAGAAAAAGTACACAAGAAGATCAAACATCAGCAACAGGTAGTATAAGCGAACATTCATTAATAAATAATAAAAAACAAATGAAAATGAATAAATCAATTTCTTTTTTAAATTTTCCCCCTTCAATTAGTAATTTTTTACCAAATAAAATTCAAGAGAATTTTCAAAAACAAAAATTAATTAATAATCATAATTTAATTAATTATTATAATGAAAATTCTCATATTAAAAGTAATGAAAATATAAATTATTCAAATGAAAAAAGTAGGAACAAAATTTTTTTACAAAATAATTTAAATTATTTTAAAAGTACGAATAATATAATTTCATTAAATTCTTCAAGAAACAATTTTCAAAATCAAATTCAGAAATTATTAAAAAAACATAAATTAAATATTGAAAAAAAGAAAAAATTAAAATTCCCAAATTTATTAATTAAAGAGAATGATATAACTAAAAAAAAATATTATTTTGGTTTCCTTAGTGAAAAAAATCAAAGTGAAAATATAGATAATTTAGATAGTAAAAATAATCAAAATTTAAAAAAAAAGATTTCCCCTTTAAAATTAAATAAAAAAACAAAAACAAAATTTACAATTGATGAATTATTAAAAAAAAAATTTCCAGATGATAAAAAATTTTTTTTAGATGGGATTAAAAACTCTCATAAAAAAAAATTAAAATTAAAACCAATAAAAAAAATAAATTTAAAATTACCTCAATTAGAAAAAGTATTTTCATCAAATAATTTATTAACAAAAAATAATGAAATAACTCAATTAAAAAGTTATGAATTAATTAATATAAAATCTGAAAAAAATATTATTAAAAAAACAAATTTAAGAAATTTTGAAAAAAAAAATTCTTCAGCTAAAAATTTAATTAAATCAGTTCGATTTAAAGAAGAACCAATTTCTTTAAATAAAATAGTATTAGAAAGAAAAAAAACTTTAAGAGATGAAAAAAAAAGAAAAACAGAAAAACCAAATTCAGAAACAAATTTAAATAATATAATCAATAATGAAGAAATTTCAAATTTAAATTCATATAATTTTAAATTAGAAGAAGAACTTTCAAACGAATATGAAGATAGTTTTTCAAGAAGTGATTCTGAAGAAAAAAAAAGGAAAAAAATTAAAAAAGAGAAAAAAAAATTTAGAGCCAGAATAAGTTCTTCTACATTAAATTTATCTCATCTAATTAAAACATATGAAATTATTAATTTTTCTAATCAAGAAAAAAAATTTTTATCAAACCTTCATCCTGAAAATTTAATAATAAAAAAATTAATGTGTTCAAATTATTCTCATATTTTAACAAATACAAAAAAATTTATTTCTGAAAAAAATAAAATAGAAGAAAAAGAATTAATAAAACCTTATAATTATAAAAAAGAAATGTTTTTAAAGTTAAAAAATGATAATAAAGATATAAATGAAGTTTTAATTGGATATTGTCAAAAAAAAAAATCAGATTATAGTTTTAAAAATGTATCTTTAAGTTATGCAACTTCATTTCATTTAATGAATTTATATATTCCAATGTCTCCTCAAATAATAGCAAATTTTTTAACTGCAAAACCTGAAGAAAAAGATAAAGATTGTAAATATCTTTTTAGAGTAGATAAAAATATTTCAAAAAGAAAAAGTGTTCCTGATATTCAATTTAAAATAATTTATGATTTAATGGCTCTAAGTCAAGAAAATTTAGTTTTTTATCAAAGATTTATTTATATAGATCAAGGACATTATAATAATTTAATAGATATTTTAAATGAGAATAATATAGAAAATAAAAAAGAAAATAATGAAAGTGATATAGAAAGAAAAATAAAAAATACAAGATTGAGAAAAAAGAAAATTCATTTAGATATATTAAAAAAAAGGACATTTTTTAAAATGGAAGGAAAACAAAGAAAAATAATGGTTTCAATGCTTGATGATTATATAAAAGCAGAAGATGATAATATTCAATCTTTAGTAGAAAATATAAATATATTGTCAAAAAAAAATCCATTACATTCAAAATTAAAACAAACATTAATAATATTATTTGATTATTGTATAAGACATAAATCAATAAATTTATTTTTAAGATTTCATCATAGATATCATAATCTTTTTGATATAAATTCTTTAGATCCTTATAATAATAATGATACATTATTAATTAAAGCTACTAAAGAAAATTCTATTAGTATTGTTAAATATTTATTAGAAAAAGGTGCTGATCCTAATTTAATAAATGAATTTGGTAATACTGCAATGCATTATGCTTTAAGTTTTAAATATTTTGATATTGTTGATATTCTTAAAAAAAATGGAGCAAAGGAAGATATTGAAAATTATAAAGGACTTATTCCTTGGGAATGTGTTAATGAAACTTGTGATTAAATTTTTTTAATTTTTTGTATTTTATTGGAATTTTTTATTTTCTGTTTATTTTACTTGTTTTATTGGGAAAATATTATTCTATAGATTTTTATTTTTCTTTTTTTCTTTATAGGTTTTATAAGGTATTTTAATTTGTTTATTTTTTTCATTAAAATGATATTAATTTGATTATTAGAATTTTTGTAGATTAATTTTATATATAATTCGAAATAAAATTTTATTTACATAAATAAAATAATGTAACAAAGATTAATTTTTATTTAAATTTTTTTAAAGTTAAATTTGAAAGAAATGTCAAGATTGAATCATATAAATAGAAGTGGAAGTTCACCAAGATTAATATATTATACTCAATCAAATAAGGAAAGAAATTATTGGGATTATCAAAAACCACCAAATGAAATATTCCAGAATGAATTAAATGGAAAAAGTAAAAGACATTTTATGAATTATTCAAATGGAGAAATAAATAAATTTAGAAAAAAACATTTATTCCTTCAACCTAATTCAAAAAGAACAATAAATCCAAATTATGCACCTGAAGATAAATATACAAAATTAAATAATTATTATATTAATAGTTATTATGATAAAAATAAAAAAAACAAAAATAATTATAATTATAATAATAGTTTAAGTCATTCAACAATGACAAATTATAAATTATTTCCTTCAAAGAAAAGAAGTTCTAATTTTAAATTATATAAAAATAATTTTTCAATTGATAATAATGATAAAAGTAAAAATTTAAATATTGTTTATGATTATGATTTTTATGAAGATCCTTTTTCAAAGAAAAGACAATTAAAAACTGGTTTATATAATTATTATAAAACAACAACTCAAATAATTAATTTACCAGGAGGAATAAAAAGAAATATAAAAGAAATTAAAGATGATAAATATATTAATGAAATTAAACCAAAAAGTAAATTAATTCATTCATCTTTTTCTATTAAAATCGATAAAGATTTTAAATCAGAAGTTTCTTGTCTTCCAAATTCAATGACTAAAAATTATAAAGTTAAAGTAAATGATAATGAAAATAAGAATAACAATAAAAATAAAAATTTTAATTATTTTAATCATTCTTTGAGTGGAGAAAAAAAAAATGATTTTTTTCAAAGAAAAAATAATTTTTCTTCTAAAATTCCCACAGAAGTTTATAAAAATAATGTTAATAATAATGTAAGAACTCATTATAAAAATTATAGTCAATTTAGTTTAGGATGAAAATTATTTATTTAATTGATTATTTAATGAATAACAATTTTATTAAATAATATATAATTTCTTTTAAAATATTCTTTTTCTTAAAAATTAATATAAAAATTATGAATTATTTAAATAATGATAGTTCATTAAATAAATCAAAAGTAAGATTATCAAGTCCTCGTTCAATTGAAGCAATAGGAACTTTAGGATTAAATTTAAATCAATTAAATTATATAACTTTTGAAGATTATATTTTTCAAAATCAAGAATTAAGAAATATAAGTAAAGATTTACAAGAAAAAAGATATAAACATTATGAAGAAAAAAGAAGAAGAAGAATATTAAAAGTACAAGAAAAAAGAAAAGAAATTATAGAAAATTTAAGAAATAAAATATTAAATAAATCTCATTCTCAAAAAATTTTTTCTAATACATTTATGAAATTAGAAAAAGAAAAATTAAAAAGTTTAAGAAATCATCAATTAAGTGAATTGAAAAGTTTATTCAATTTTGAATTTAATTTAAATGAAATGAGGAAAAAAAATGAAGAAAAAATAAAATTATATAATTTAAAAGAAGAAGAATTGAATCAATTAAAAAAAAAAAGAGAAAAAGAAAGAATATTAAAAATGAAATTATTAGAAAAAAAAAAGGAAGAAAAATTAAAAGAAGAAAATGAAGAAAAAGAAAAAAAAATGAGAGAAAAAGAAGAAGAAGAAAGAAAACAATATTTAGAAGAAATAAGAAAGAAAGAAGAAATTGAAAAAGAGAAACAAAAAAAAATTATTGAACAAAAAAATAAAGATGAAGAAATAAGAAAAAAAATGGAAAATTTTTATATTCAACAACAAAAAATAATATATAAAAAACAAAAACAATTAAATTTAAAAGATATTCAACAAAGAAAGAATTTAATAGAAATTCAAAAAGAAAAAAGTAATCAAATATTATATAAACAAAAAATTCAAGATGAAAAAATAAAAAAAGCACAAATGAAAAATGAAAATAATATATTAATAAAACAAAATGATTTAATTAAAAAAAAAGGACTTTCAGATGAAATGAGAAAAAAATTAATTGAAGAAAATATAAAAAAAAAAAGAGAAAAATTTCAACAAAAAAAAAATAGTGAATATTTAGATTATAGGAAAAAATCAGAAGAACTTCAACAAAAAAAAATAGAAGATTATGAAAAAAAACTAGAATTAAAGGAAGAAAAAAAAAAAGAAAAAAATAAATTATTAAAAAAAGAAAAAAGAGAAAAAAAATTTAAAATCCTTGAAAAAGAAAGACAAAGTCAAGAAGTAAAAATAAGAAGTGAAAAAATAATAAATCAATTTAAAAAAAGAATTATGGATAAAATAAATTTATCTGAAGAAAGAATATTAAAAAACAAAAAAAATAATTATCGTTTATATATGGAAAAATATGTTGATTTATCAATGAAAAAAGAAAATAAAGAAGATAATATAAAAATAAAAGAAAGAATTTTAGAATTTGAAAGAATGAAAAAAAGAATTCTATTAGAAGAAAAAGAAAAAAGAATTGAAGAATTAAAAAAACGAAAAAATCAAATTTATGAAAAAAAAAAAAAAATGAGTTGTCAATTAGAAAAATATAAAGAATTATTAATTAAAACAATTGATTTTATGATGAATAAAAAAAAAATAAATGATAAAAATAAAATAATGAAAAAAATTTTTAATAATACTTTTAATCATACTTTTAATATTGATTTAAATTATCAAAAATTGTTTAAATCTTTTTCAACTCCAAAAATAAAAAAAATTAAGAGTGAAAATAAATTTAATTTAGATTATGAAGATAAAAACTTTAATTTTGTTACAAATTTAAAAGATGTTAAAAATTTTGAGAATAAAAAAAACTAGAAAATGAAATTATTAATGATGAAAAAGAAGAAAATAGGAAAGAAAAAATTTAAAAAAACATTAATTTTATTTTAAATGAGGTTTATAAATTAAACATTAATAAGTTTTTTAATAATATATTTAAAAAATTCAAATTAAATCATATGAATTATGTAAATATAAAATATTTTAGATTTTGGTAATTAATTAATTAAAAAAAAATGAATGAACATTATGATTATTTTAGACAAAGAAATATTCCAGAACAAAGACAAAATAATTCATATCAATTTCAAAATAATTATAAACTAAATAATGCTTTTCCTCAAAATAATTATAATAATAGAAATTATTCTTATTCAAAAGGGATTAATCAAAATAGGTATGAAAATAATAATAATAATTTTAATTTTAGAAATAATAATAATCAAAACAATAATAATCAATTTAATTTTAATAAAGAATTAAGTGATTTTAAAAAATTTGGAAGATATTTAGAAAATACAGAAACTATAAAAAAATTTCTTTTAGTTTTAATTACAATTTTCCATATTTCAAAAGTGAAATATTTTGAAAACTATAAAATATACATCATATTAATTATAGTCGTGGAAATCAAAATATATTTTTTTTTTTTTTTATTTGCTTATAAAAGAAAAAATATAATATCAAAAAATAAAATAAATTTTCATAAATTTGAACAAGAAAAAAAAATAAAAAGAGAAGTAGATTTTTATATAAATAAAAATGGAAAAGAAGATATAGGTTATAATATATTTGAAATTGGTTATGGTTTAATTACAGATTTATGTTTAATAATTTTTTTAAATATATTAATCCTCATATCAAATAAGAATTAAATATATTTAATTAATAAATTTTTATAAATAATTTTAATTATTATCTTTTTTTCTTTATTATAAAGAATTAAAAACTCATATTTTATTTAAAAAATTTTTGATAAAAACAATAATTGAGCTTGGGGATTGGGGATTGGGGATTGGGGATTGGGG
>JAJJKW010002246.1:0-10354 GCA_023805745.1 Isotricha sp. YL-2021b
AAAATAATTTTCAAATAAAAAAAAATGAAAGCAATTAAATCAATAGTTTTATTTGTTTTACTTATCTCAAATATCAATTCAGCTGACTTTCTTAGTGATAGTTCAAAGATAAATAACCTATTAAAACCATTAGCAGAAAAAGTTTTTGACAGATATGAAAAAATGGTTGAGTATAATAATAATCAAAGAGGTGGACCAAATAGTCAAAATAATCAAATGGGAGGAAATAACCAAATGGGAACAAATGGTCAAGGAAATAATCAAATGGGACCAAATGGTCAAAATAATCAAATGGGAGGAAATAATCAAATGGGACCAAATGGTCAAGGAAATAATCAAATGGGAGGAAATAACCAAATGGGACCAAATGGTCAAAATAATCAAATGGGACCAAATGGTCAAAATAACCAAATGGGAGGAAATAATCAAATGGGACCAAATAGTCAAAATAACCAAATGGGACCAAATGGTGAAGGAAATAATGAAATGGGAGGAAATATGAATGAAATGAAAGGTCCAAATGGAAATAATAATGTACCTCCAGAAGAAAAAGGTGAATTTAATCCTGAAGATTCTGAATTTTTACCTCCAGAACATGATTTCCCAGAATTACCAGAAAATGAATTACCAGAACATCCTTTCCCAGAAGATGGAGAATTACCAGAAAATGGAAGATTCTCTCAAAAACCTAATTTCCCAGAAAATGGAGAATTCATTCCTCCAGAACAAGATGGAGAATTCATTCCTGATGGTGAATTTGTTCCTCCTGAATTTAATGAAGAATTCTTACCTCCTGAACATGAAGGTGAATTCATTCCTCCTGAACATAGAGATTTTCCACATAGACCTAAAGATTTTCCTCCTGAAAAACCTGAAAATATTCCAGAAGAAAAATTGGAAGAAGTTTCTCCTGAAAATGAAGAAAAAAAAGAAGAAAGTGAAAATAATGATGTTGAAAGTGAAGAAAAAAAAGAAGAAAGTGAAAATAATAATACTGAAAATGAAGAAAAAAAAGAAGAAAGTGAAAATAATAATACTGAAAATGAGGAAAAAAAAGAAGAAAGTGAAGAAAATGAAATTTCGAGTGAATAAACTTTTTTGAAATGATTTTATTTATTGAATTATATAGTTCAAAAAATGTGAATTAATTCTATATATATATATATTTATATATATTTATAAAATAATAAATAATTTAAATTTTTCCATTAAAAATTGTTTTTTTTTCAGTTAACTTATATTTAATATTTGTTAATTTGAATTATTAATCTAATTCATCTGAAATAAAATAACAAAGAATATACTTTCATTTTTGTTTATTATTTACTTTGAAATATTTTAATTATTTGAATAATATTCAAAATTTTTTTATTATTTTTATTTAATTTCTAAAATATTAATAAAAATTTCAGAATAATTTTTTATAAATAATTGGATTTTTTCTTTTTTTGTTTTATTATATAGTGAATTATAAATTAAAAGTTTGAAGACTTTTAATATAATTTTAAAATAACCAACCTTTATTTTTGAAAAAAAATTATTTTTAATGTAGAAAAGAATAAAAAATATATACTATTTTTCAATATAAAAAAATGTAAATTAATGAAAATAAAAAATATTTTGAAATATCAATTAAAAAATATTTGAATCAACAATTATTTGAATTATAAAATTAAAAGAATATTATAAATTTTATTAAAATGTTTAAATATTTCAAATAATTATTATCAAATAAAAATTATTTTAATCTATAACAAGATAGGACATTGAAGTAAATTAAAAAAATTTCATTTAACTTTTTTCTAATTTTTCAATTTTTGTATCATTAAAATTTCTTATTCAATTGAATAAATTAAAACTTTTAGTAGTATAACACTTAAGAGAGACGATATTATTAAAAATTTTAAGAATTTCTATTTCATTAAATTTAAAAATATATTTATATATAAATTTAACTTTGTTACATTTGGAAATGTAATATTTAAATATATAAATGTAGTTATATTTTGAATAGATATTTCAATTTGTTCTAAAAATAAAAAAAACTGTGTATTATTTAAATAACTAATTAATCTTTTATTGATTAGAGAATATAAGTAAATTTTTTTACATCTTTCATTTATTATTTGAAAATTATTTATATTATTTTCATTTTCATTTTCAATTTCAATTCTAATATTTTTTTAAATATTATGTTATTAATCATTTTATCATAATCTTTATCAGTTAATGTTAGTGTAAATGTTTTTTTCTTCGATAATATATTGAAAAATGAATCATATGAAATTTCATTAATAATATTTATAAAAATCATTTTGAAATTGAAGCCAATAATCATAAATATATTTATAATTAAATTTTTCTATTCTCTTCAGAAAAAAGATTTCTTTATAATTTATAATAGATAATTTATTATTAAGATATTTGTTGTATTTAATAATATTGAATTTTTTTTTCAACAATAAAAGAAAAAAGTTGTTGGAATAGGATTTAATTTTATAAATTCCTATTATTTTATTTTTATCATTTTTTTAATTAATAATTTAATATTTAGATAGAGTGAAATTAATGATAAAAAATTTTAATCAATTCAATATCTATAAAAAATTAAATAAATTTTTTAAATTCAAAGATAAGATGAAAATAAATTAATATAATAAATCAGGAGAAAATTTTTTTCTTTGAAATATATTTCAAAATAATTTATTGATTCATTATGCTAACTTATTTTAAATTTTGACAAATTTTACAATGTAAAAAAATCATAATACAAAAATTTTTATCAGATTATTGGATAATAATTAAATAATTTCTTTTAATAATTTGTTATAAAATAAGGTATTTTAAATTGACAATAACAAAAATATCTTTTTTTTGATGATAATATTTTTATCAAAGAACTTTTTATTACCATAAAAAATTTTATTTTTTTCAAAGATTTATTCTTTATAAAATTACTCATTTCAAGATTTGTTTTTACTCCTTTTATTTATTCGGCATTTTATAAATTTATACAATTTGAAAAAAATTCTAACAATATCAAAAAAGGAAATAGATGAAAACATTGAAGTAAATCTATATTCTAAAAATGGAATAAAAGGGAAAAAATAAGAATTAAATACTAAAAAGTTATATTTGAAATATTATAAAAAAATATAAATTTTAAATTATCAAATATTTATTTAATTTATTAATTTAAAATTAATAATATATGTTTTGAAATATCTCTGATTTAATGTTACAATGTCTGAACCTTTAAATTTATATGTCAAATCTTTTTAATTGAATAAAAGAATCATAATGGATCTAAATAATTCCACTTTATATTTATTATACAAATTAAACTAATTTTAGTTTGCTAATTTTTTTTATAAAATCATTTATATTAATAATAGGCTTAAATAGTTTATTTTTAATTGATAAACTGTCATTATATTCTTATATATAAATTATTTTTAATATTATTAAATTTACTTTTCCCATTCTTCTAAGTTGAATTCTAAAAATTTTTAAATAAAAATTTATAATTTTATTTCACAAAATTATTAATATTAAAAAATAATTGACTTTTTTATAACTAACAAAAATATTCAAAAATCATATTCTCATTTATTGTAAAATTATTTGAGAAATTTAAAAAAAAATAGAAGAATAGAAGAACAAAAAACTTTTTTCAATTATTTTAATTATCTTCAGTTGTTTACCCTTCTGAATAAAATTAAATTAGAGATTCTTCTATTATAATATTTTTAATAAAAACAACATTTTTTTGTAATACTTTTCTTTCAAAAGAAAACATATTACTTGATAATTGTTTCTTTTTTATAATAAAATCAGAAAAATTGATATAATGAATAATTTTATTTTTCAAATTCTTATCTTCTATTCCTTTAAATTGATTACTAAATAGCTTCTATCTTTTATCTAAATTATTATTTTTAAATTTATTCTCAATTTATCTTAAATTGAAATATGTTGTTAATTAATAGTTATCATCAATAATTTTTTTTCAAAAAATACTAACATTATTAATTCTTCTCTAAGTTGATAAATTTTAATAATAAATTGCCATATCTAAGTTTTTATTTGATAAAAAATATATAATTTCATTTTAATTCAAAAACTATATTGAAATATATTAAATAAAAAATTAATCAAATTTATTAACTTTCATGATGTTTGAAAGATAAATGTTTTTAAAATGAAAAAGATTTTAAATTAAAGAGTATTTTTTCAATTTTTAATTATTATATTTTATTTTTTTTAAAAGAATAATTTTTATTAATTTAAAAGATCTAATTATTTCAAATTTATTTTATATTATAATAAAATAAAAAATTACAATAATACAATAACTCATTTTTAAAAAATTACAATTACCATCTACAGAAAAATTAATGCTATCTTTATTTAAATCATTATCATTATCATTATCATTATTAAAATTTTCATTTTCTTCTTTTTCATTAGATTCAATTTCAATATTTTCATTATTTTCATTTTCTTCATTTTCATTTTCTGAATTTTCATTATTTTCTTCATTTTCATTATTTTCATCATCATCAATTTTTTCAATAACTTCAAAAACCCATTCTTCAATTTCTTGTTTAGCTAATTTATAACTTTTATTAATATAAGTTCCTTTTTTTTCAAAAGATTTCCCAATAACTGCACCTTGAGTATATTCAGCAACATCAATTAAACTATTTCCAACACCAGAGCCACCATTAGTATTATAAGGATAAATAGTTTTTCCTTCAAAATTTAATTGTTCTAATTGATTAATAACAATATTAGGTAAATGAACAAACCAAGTAGGAAAACCTAAAAAAATAACTTCATATTGAGAAATATCTTCTAATAAATTTTCTATTTCTGGTCTTAAATTATTATCAAATTCTTTTCTTACTATTATCATTGTTTCATTTAAACTTTCTGGATAAGGTTCTACTGGAATTATTTTATGATATTCTCCTTTTGTTAATTCATATATATAATCTGATATTAATTCTGTATTTCCTTTTTCTACTATTCCTACTCCATAATTTTCTCCTGCACGAGAAAATGAAAGAATTAATATTTTTGAAGATTTTATATTTTGAATTTCTAGAATTAAATTATTGAATATTAATACTATCAAGAAATATTTTATTTGTTTTGTTTTCATTTTCTTTTTTTATATTGATTATTGTTTTTTCTTATTTAATTCTTGAAAATTTTGTTTGTAAGGATTTTATATGTATAGGAAATTATATTTATTTTAAAAAAAAATAAAAGTTTTTTTTAATTAAATTAAATATTAATTTTTTAATTAACCTCCTCTTATTTTAACAACTAAATGTAAAATATTATTTGGTCCAATATTATAAAAAAATAAAGTTTTATCATCTTGTAAATTTATTCCATCATAAATTAATTGTTGAGCTTCAACTGGAGTGTTTTCTTTTTCAGTAATTAATTGTTTAACTTCAATAATTAAATAATATTTTCCTACTTTTATTTCTTTTTTTGTTCCTGTTAATAAAGTTTTAAAAAAAATTGAAAATACATCTGATGCTATTAATTCTAAAATATCTTCATTTTGAATATTATATTCAATTAATAATTTAAAAAAAGTTAAATAATGATTTTTATATTTTATTGAATTGCCTTCTTTTTTTTTTATTGATAATTGTTTTATTGAATCTAATAAATTTACAAAATAAATTTCTTTTTTGTTTTTTGAAATTTTTAAATAAATTTTAATTGTAATTTGATATGGAAATTTAAATTTAAAATATAAAGTATAACAATTAAAATCTGATATTAAATTATCATCTTTAACTTCTTTTTCACCTTTATAATATAATTTTTGGACATCCAAAGGAATATTTTTTTCTTTATAAATAATATTTTTTAAATCTTCAATTGAATCTGAGCCTTTTATATTAAAAGAATAAATAATATAATCATCAATTTCTATTTTTACATCTAAATCATTTAAATTTATTATATATATATTTGGATAATCTTTTACCAAACCATAATATTCAAGAGTATTAAAATCTTCTAATTCTTTATAATCATTAAATAATTTCATACAATATGAAGCTATTCCAGATTTTTTTTGAATGATTTTTTTTAATTCTATAATTTTACTTTTTGTATTTATTTCTAATAATAGTTCACTTAAACCCATTGGCATTATTTTTATTATTCTTTGTTTCATATTTTTAGACAAATTGAAGAAAATATATAAAATTACTAAATTTTTTTATTGTTTATTGTCTATATTTGAAAATTAAAAAAATAAAAAAAATGAAAAAGTATGAAAAAGTTTATAGATTTTATAATATTATTAAAATAATTTAAAAACTTAATATATATAAAAAATTAACATAAAAATTTGGTTTACTTTTGAACTTCAATTATTTAAAAATAAAAAATTATTAATTAATTTCAATAAGATTTTATTTCAGGATAAATTAAAACAATAATTTAAAATTCAAATTTATGTTTATGTAATAAAAAAAATCTGAAAACTTTTTTAAATAAAAATTATAATAATAAATTAATATTCATAATTTCAAATAATAAAATAAATAATTCCGATAAGAACAAATAAAATAATCACAATAACAATATATTGAATCCAATTAAAACCAGCAGTTTTTTTAATAAAATTGGCCTAATATAAATAAAAAATAAATGTTACAGAAGAACGAAATTCAATTTCTAAAGTATTTTTATTTTGTAATTTTAATAAATATTTTTCATCAGGACCTAAAATGCCACTAATATTTTCTTCCATAAAACTTTCATAAATTTCATTAGAAAGATTTATTTTATTTTGAATATTTGTAACATCTTCATAATAATGATTAATTGATTTTATTATTTGAGAAAATTCAGATAATTGAAAAGAATATTTTGATTTTATAATTTCATCTGAATAAGTATTTGTAAATTTTTCTTTGATTTTATATAAATATTCTATTGCTTTTTCATGTGGAAAATCATCACAACAACAAAGATATTTTATCCCATTTTCTCCTATATAATAAAACCAATGACTAAATTTAATTAAAAATATATTTTTCTTTTTTTTACTTTTGATAATTAATTTTTGAATTTGAATTATCATCTAATTTTTGAATTAATATAGCTGAAATTTGTTGGAAATTTCCACTAAATTCTGTATAATCACATAAAATTATATTTGGTTCTCTTGCAATTAAAGTATATATTATTTGAGATGTCATTATTTAATTATTTATTTATTTAATATATAATTTGTTTAATATTTTTAAATTCAAAAAAATATAATTAATTAAAATATTAAATATCCATATTTTATTAAGAGATTTTCCTTTATTTTTTTTAGTCATTTGAAATAAAAACATTTCCAAAAATATCAGATTGTTTTATTTGAATATTGTTACTTTGACAAGAACATAAAAAATTATAAAAAATGAAAGAACATTTCTCTTTTTCATTATACTTATTTAATTGATTAACATATTCTGAAACTTTATTACAAATATATTGTAGACTTACATCTTGATAATTTTTTAAGGTGAAAACAATTTCTTTAATTTTATCTTGGATATGATTTTTTAAATTTAAATAAGAATTGTTTTTTGATTGAGTATTACTAAAATTATTTAAATTAAGATTATTAATGCTTTTAAAACTTTTAGTTGAATCATTTGAATTTTTTATAACTGAATTACTATTTAAAAAAGTTTCTTCATCTTTAATATCTTTAATATTATTTTGAACTTCTTCTTCATTATTATTATATTTAATATAATCTCCAAAACCTTTAAAATTACAAGTTTTACATAAATTTTTAAAAGTATATTCTATTGTCAAAAATGGATAATTATTTAAATCATCTATTTTATTTATATTAAATCTATTATTATTTGTTAATGATAGTTTAAAATTTTCTAATCTATTTTTTTTCATTATTTCTCTATAATTTTTTCTAAAAATTTCTTCTGTTTCATTTTCTTCATTTATATATTTTAAATTATTTAAATATGAATTTATATCAATTTCCATTTCTTTTGAATCAAATAAAAACAAAGTATTTTTTTTGGTTTGAAGTTGTTGTTCAATTAATTGAGGATTTTTAATTAATATAAGTTCATTATTATTATAATTATTAATGTATAAATTATAAATATCATCATTTTGAATATTTTCCTTATTAAAATAATCATTTTCATTTAAATTTAAATACTCAGAAAATTTTAAATTATTATTATCTTCTTCTTCTTTATTTAAATAAACCATTGAAGAAAAAAAATTAGAAGTAATTGGACAAGTTTGAGCTAAGGGTTTAATAAAATTTTCTTTTAAAAATGCTTTTTTTTCTTCTTCTGTGAAATTATCAAAATTAACTTGAGATAGATTTTCATTAATTTTTTCAAAAGTTTTATGTATTATTTCACTCATATTTGAATTTTCCAGAAATTGTTCAAATAATTGATTTTCTTTAAATAAAGAAAAGTTTTTTAAATTAATTTTTTCTTCGATATTTTTTTTTTCTATTTGAATTTCATTTTTTTTCTTTTTGTCAGTTGAATTTGTATTTATTATTCTTTCTTCTAAAAATCTATGATTTTCTCTAATTAAATTATTATAATCTTTTGTTAATGAAAGAATAAAACCTTTAATTATATATGATAATATTCTTAAAGTATATTCATTTAGCATTGTTTTCATATAATCATAAAATTCAATTGAAATTTTTAATACTCTAATTAATTTTCCTTTCTTACCTATTTCTTCTAATTTTTTTATTTCTTTTTCGATTTTTTCTGATTTTTGTTTTTCAATTATGGGTATATTCATTTGTTTTTTATTATTTTCTTTATTTGAAAAATCAATTTGTTTTTTTGACATCAGATAACTTATATTTTGTTTTTTTTAATTTGAATTTTATTTAAATATGAATTTTGAAGAAGAAAAAAAATTATTGTATTAATATTCAATTTTTTATTTTTTAAATTCTAATTAAAGAAAAAAAAATGGGTAATCAAAATTTCATTAATCAAAGATTTCAGATTAATTTAGAAAAAGAAGAATATTATCCAGGAGAACAAGTTTCAGGAATAATAAATTGTCAAATTCCAGAAAGAATAAATCTATATAATGTAGTTTTAAAATTAGAAAAAAAAGAAGGATATGAAATTAAAATAAAAAGTAGACATCATGAAGTGACATTAAAAAACAATGATAATAAAATATTGTTACAAATATTTTTATATTTAAAAGAATATGCACAGGACAATACAAATATTATATAACTTTAGAACCAGGAGAATATCAATTTCCTTTTAATTTTATAATTCCTGAATTTATTCAAGGTTCTTTTAATTTATTTCATTCAACTATATCAATATATAATTTATTTACTATAACAATGCACTTAGATTTACCTTATGGAACAAAATAAATCCTAATTTCAAAGTTGAACAAAAAATTAAAATATTAACTTACGTAAGACAATTAAATAATGAATTATCTTTTTCCAAAGAAAATGATGTTTATAAGTGGGGTATATCTTTTAAAGGAAAAACTAGTTTATCTGCTATTTATCCTAAAAATTACTATACTTTTGATGAAATAATTCCTATAAAAATAAAAATTAATAATACTTTATCAACATTGAATGTAACTTATTTAGATATTAAATTAATCAGGAATGTTATACCGAAACACACTAATTATGTAACTGAAATAAATTTTAAAGAAACTTTAATTGATAGAGAATTTCAAATTAATGTTTTACCTGGGGAAACTTTTGATTTTGATGAAAATATAATTCTTAAAAAAGATGATTTAAATAATAAATCTCTTCTTGTAGGAAAAATTAAACAAAATATTCCTTCAATTGATCTTCATTTTTTTAAATGTGAATATTATATTGAAATCTATATTTCTTATAAAAAAGCTACTTTTTCTAGCTCGAAACCTAAACTTATTTTACCTATATTTATTGGACATGATTATAAAAAAATATATATTCAAAAAGATGAAAATCATTCCAACGTCGATAATAATCAAAATAGTAATTACAATAATAATAATATTCCTTTAAATGTTGAAAATAATAATAATAATATTACAATTAATGAAAAAATGAATAATAATGAGAATAATTATTTAAATAATCAAAATAATAATAATAATCATATTACTATTAATGAAAAAATGAATAATAATGAGAATAATTATTTAAATAATAATAATAATAATAATAATAATAATAATAATAATAATAATAATAATAATAATAATAATAATAATATAATAATAATAATAATAATAATAATAATAATAATAATAATAATAATAATAATAA
>JAJJKW010000709.1:0-10346 GCA_023805745.1 Isotricha sp. YL-2021b
CAATCCCCAATCCCCAATCCCCAATCCCCAAACCCCAATTTTACTAAATAAAAATTTATTAATTAGAAGGTATTAAAATATTTAAAATATTAATTTAAATATTGTTTCAATTTTATTTATTTTTTTTTCTTTCTTTTTATATATTATTTATTTAATCAAGCCTTTTTTTTACATTATATTATTTTTCTTTAAAATTGGCATTTTTTTTAATTAAATAATTAAATAAATATTTTCTTAATTCTATACTTTATTAAAAATATATTTTTTATGATAATTAAAAAATAATAAATTTAAGTATAATTAATTTATATTTTGGGGAATATTTTATTGATTACAATTATTTAGCATTTTTATTTATGATTTTAATATAAAAAAATAAAAAAGTAAAAAAATGATAAAATAAAATATATTTACAATTCTTAACCATTAAGTTAATTAATTTTATCTTTATTTTTCCTATTTTCTTCTACTTTTCTTTCATTAAATAATGGAATTTTTGAAATATTTATTATACAAATCAAAGAAAAGTATTTTAGAATAGTTAAGTATTATCAGTGACTCCATTATTATTTTGAAAAATTTATATTGAATCCCATAATAACATAACCAACAGCCAAAATCATTACAATAATAATTTCTAATTTTCCATTCAAATGAATAGATTTATAATGACAAGAATAAATAAACAAAAAGAGACTCCTTTATAAATAAAAACTCTAGAAGTTAATGAGCTTTTATTGATAAATAATATTTTGATGAATTAAATAATTCTCTTATAAAAATTATATATCCATAAAAAGAGATAATAAATTTAATTTTTTTTCTGAAAGATAATTTATGTTTTATAAATATTAAAATTATTTCAGAAATAATTATTCCAAAATACTATATAAATTAAATATTAAAAAATATATATTTGAAATAATATAAATGTTGAAAAAGATATTAATAATCTATTTAATAAAAATGAATATATTCGTTGAATAAAAATAAGTTTTTTATTTAATTTCTATATTTTTCCAATATAAAAATCACTTTTACTTATAATTATTTCTAAAAGAAAAAGATTCTTTTAATTTTGAAAAGAAATAATAAATAATATTTTCAATCTTATTTTTATTTTTTTATTTTTTATTTTAATTGAATATTTGAGATTTTTTTATAAAAAAGGAAAACATGAACCAAAAACAATTGTATTTAATTATTTTTTTTTATTTATCAAATTTTATCATTTTTGGAAAACCTTTACCACAAATTTGTAAAATAAAAAACCCATTAGAAATTATTTTTAATAATTCTTATAATCAAATTCATTGTTTAAATACAAAAACTAAACAAATTTCTCAATTTTGTTTAAAATGTATCGAAAAAGGAGAAAAAAAACAAAAAAATTGTAAAAAATGTTCAGCAAGTGAAATTTTAAATGTATATAAAGTATTTTCTCCTGAAGATACATTAGATGAAATAATAAATCATAACAAATCAATTGTAAGATTTGGTGATGGTGAATTTGAAATAATATTTGGGAAAGATATTGGATTCCAAAAGAACAATAAAAAACTTTCAAAAAGACTATATCAAATTTTAAATAGTAATGAAGAGGGATTACTTATAGGAATATATAATGGAATAAATTCAGAAGAATTACATAAATATAATCAAGGTGCTTATAAATTTTATATTGCATTCAATGAAAAAAATAAATTTAAATTAGCAAAGGTATTGAATAGAAGTAAACAATATTATTCTACTCAAATAACAAGATTTTATATAGATTATAAAAATAAATTAGGTATAGGGGATTATGTAAAAAAATTAAAAAAATTATGGGATAAAAGAGAAGTAGTTATAATTGAAGGAGAAAAATCAAGACTTGGAATTGGAAATGATTTATGTAATAATGTGAAATCCCTTCAAAGAATACTTTGCCCAAATAAAAATGCTTTTAAATTATATAATAAAATATATAATGAAGCTAGAAAAATAGAAAAAATAAATTAATATTAATTGCTTTAGGACCAACTGCAAAACTATTAACATATGATTTATATAAAGATGGATATCAAGTTATTGATATAGGTCATGTAGATATTGAATATGAATGGTTTTTAAGAAAGGCTAAAAAAAAAATTCGAATTAAAGGTAAATATGTTAATGAAGCTAAATATGGACATTCTAATATTAAAAAAATAAATGATAAAAAATATTATAGTCAAATAATTAAAAAAATTTTAGCTTAGAATATATAAAAATTTTAATGGAAATAATATTTTTTTTAAGTAATGATAAATGTAGGATTTGTTATTTGTGTATATAAAAAAAAATATTTTTAATTTAGTTTATAAATTTTTTTTTGAACAATAATTATAAAAAATTATTTTCATCGAATAGAATGGAACTTACAGAGATTTTCTTGAATTATTGATATTTATCTATGAATGAAAATTAAGATAATAATAATTAAATTAAAATAAATTTGAAAAAATTTAAATTTAAAAAAATAAGGATAATTTCCAAAAGTAAAGAATATTATCAATTAATAAATAAATGAGATAATAATAATGGCTAAAAAAACTAGGAATCAAAAAAAGAAAAATTATAAAAAGGATTTCAAAAATAAAAAACAGATAATGGAAATTAATCCAAAAGTATTATTTGATATCTTACAAAAAATTTAGTATATTTACTAAAAACAAATATAAAAAAAGATTTAATTAAATAAGTAATTAATTTTGGATTAAATTAAATAAAATTCCATTAACTGAATTTTTCTATGTTTATTTTTTTAAAAAAGGTCATTAAATTATAATTTAATATTATAATTGTATTTTTATTTGACTTATTAAAAGAGATATATTTCTTTATTTTAATTAAACTTTATTAAATAGAGAAAATTAAAATAACTTTAACAAAGATATTTTTTAAAACATTAATTTTTAAAATTTGATTGAAATAAAATCAAAATGAATAAAATATCTTTGATAACATCACTTATAAATTTGTTTAAATTTATAAAAAAATATTTTTCAGAAAAAGAATATATTCTAGGTTTCGACATCATCTGGTAAATAGAATGCAATGTTTCTTCAGATTTTTGTGGAAGGAAAATTGTCTAAATAGGAATAAGTTATATTCTAATAAATTATTATGAAATTTAATCTTATTAGTTTTTTATTCAAAAAATTTTTTATTTTGATTTAAAAAGCTTAAAGGTATATCTTTTAGATTGTATAATTTTTTATTTTTTTTTTGAAGTATATTTTCTTGATTTTATTCTTAAAATTTTCCATTTGTTATTTATAAATAACGATAATGAAATGATTATTTGAATTATTTTTTTAATTATTTTTTATTTAGTAAAATAATTGGATATTGCCTACTTTCCAATTAAGCAAAACATACCATTGCAGAATCATTGTCCTTATCTTTCAAAAATGATGTTCCTCATCAAGATATATTAGTTTCAAAAAATAAAAAATAACAAAATTTATTTATTTTTTTATTAAGTTTTATAATAAAAATTATAATTAATGATTAGGATTGAAGTATTTTATTGAAAATGTTATTTATCATAACAATTTTTATCATATTTTTTCTTTTCAAAAATTTTGTTTATTGAGAAAAAATTCAGAAGTATTTAAATAGTATTTAGGATATGATTATAAATAAATTTATTTAAAATTTTTTTTATATATGCAAAATGATAAAAAATTTTTTGGAATAAACATTTACTTTCTTTTTCCAATTTTTAACAAAAAATGAAATGCCACTGACTTTATAAATATAATTGTTTAAATTAATCTGAAAGAATATAAAATTTTTTATAAGATAAGAGCATTTTTAAATATATTGGACTTTCAATAAACATTAAAAAAAATAAAAATTATAAAAATATATAAATAAATAATTAAAAGGAAATGAAAAAAATCTATAGAAATAAAACAATTTAATATACGGATTAAAAATACAATTAAATATATACTTTTTTCCTAACATTTGAATAACTATTTTTTAATTTAACTTTTGTTATTTATATCAATATGATTATCTTTCTTTATAAAATATTAACCATCAAAAATCAATTAAATATTTAAAAATAATGAATTTATAAAATATGAATAATATTTCTTTTTTAGAAGAGTTTGACTTCTCTCGAATATTTACATAAAAAATTTCAATTTTCCTTTTTTGTTGTTTTCATTCATTTCTTCAAATTTGTTATCTCCATTTATTTTCTTTTTATTGAAAATATTTTTTAATATGATTTTTAATTTTGAATTTTTTAAATATTTTTTTTTAATTTTTTAATTTTTTTAATTTATAAAACAATTTTCCATTTTTTTATTAAGAAATAATATGAAATACAATTAATAAAAAATTGCAAAAAATTTTAGAAATTAAAAATAAAAAAATTAATTGATGCAGACAAGAATTACATGATTTATCATCATCTGAGTTAGATTCATCTAAATTATTATTATATCTCTCAGAGAAATTTTTGGAGAAGGATGTCCTATTCTTGTTGGAGTTGGAAAGATTGAAAGCATCTTCAATGTTACAGTTACAAATATAGGAGAGGGGAAAATATTAACATAAGTCTTTCTTCAGTATATGTATAGAATCTTCATCAGAAAATGGAATAGACAACATTGAAAATTATACTATCGTTACATATGAGATATAAACACTGCAGGTGCTCAAGTTTTTTGCTAGATTGATAAATAGGAGATTTATATAAATAAAATCTGAAACTATATTATCAATTCATTAATTTTTCATTTTTACTTTTTATAAATATAATATTAATTCCCATTATATATTTATGAACGAGTTTTATAATAATTAAAAATATAAATAATTAAATTTAAATTTAAATTTAAACTAATTAATTCAATAAATATAATATTAATTCTCATTATATATTTATTTATTAAAAATTTTTTAATTAATGTCAAAAAAAAATGAATCTTTAATTTTTAAATTGCCAAAATATCTTCTTCAAAATGTGATAACATTCATTCCGGAACAAAAGATTCCAAACTTAGTAAAATATAATAAAAATCTCCAAAACAAATTAAATATAACTAAATATAATTATCAAAAATTATTTTTACAAAATATAATATTAATAGATTATAATGAATGTTCATTCAAAAAAATTAAACCATTTAAAAGACCAAATGTTTGGAAGAAAATTAAAGAAATTCTACCTCCAACAAAATTTGGAATAGAAAAATTTATGAAATTCTTAAAAAAAGAATTTAATAATTTTACAAATAAAAATGACACAAAATTGGTAAAAAAAATAATTAAAGATATTTTAAAAGAAAAAGAATTATATAAAATTTCAAAAGTGATATTCCCTGAAAAAGAAATTAAATTTATATCTTTAGAACGAAAATTAAAGTGGACATCAGATAAAAATATAGTGGAATTAAATTTACATAATAAAGATTTAGAAAAAGAATTATTTTTTGATGAATGTGAAAAAAAAATAAACATTCCTTCTGGATTATTTCCAAATTTAAAAAGTTTGAAAATGGGTTTTAATTGTATTGTTCCAGTTTCTTTAATATTACAATTGGAAAAATTATATATAAAAGTAATTCCTAATGATTTTTTATTGTTTAAAAATGATATTGAAAAAGAAGAAATTAATTTGGATAATTTGAAAATTTTAGAAATAATTAGAGAATATCTTTTTAATGATGATCCTGTTTATGATGAAGAATCATTCACTGATAAAAAACAATTGGAAGGAATTTACTCTGATGATGATGATGAAGAAGAAGAAAAAGAAGAAGATGAAAAAGAAGAAGAAGAAGAAAATGAAAATAGTGAAAAAGAAGAAAATAATAAAAAATCAAAAAAAAATAAAATTAAAAAATCAAATAAAATTAAATTTAATTGCCATAAATTAGAAAAATTAAGAATAAGTGTTAGGAGATGTGAAGATTATTCTTATTTACTTAATAATTTTAATTTTGAATCAATTTATAATGCTTTGAATGAACTAAAACAAAATGTAAATTATTCATATAAATATTTAAAAGAAAAATTCTTGAATTTTGAATATATGAAAAGTTTAAAATTTTTTCAATTTTTTCTTATTTCAGGAAAAAATGAAACAGTAATTTCATTTTTCAAAATGAAGAAATTTAAAAATGAATTAAAAAGATTTTCTTTTAAAATTATTGTTGAAAATGAAAATTTTCAATGTCAATGTATAAAAGAAATTTTTGAAGAAAATGAAAATAAAGAAAAAATGTTGAAAAAATACATAAATCTTTTTTTAATTAAAGATATTGATATTAACTCTATAGATGGATTAAATGTTTTAAAATTAAAAGATAAAAGTTCAAAATATATAAAATTTGATAAAAATAAAATATATAATTTACTTAATGTAAATCATAATAATTATTCAATTCAAGAAATTTGTCTTTATATTAAGGCATTTGAAGATAAATTTATTGAAAATATTTTTCATTTTAAAACTCTAGAAAAAATAATATTAAACAATTGTATTCAAGATAAAAAAATATTATTTAAATTTATTCAAGATTTGTCTAAATTGGTTTTATTAAAATTTGTATATTTTAAGTTTAAAGGTACATTAAGTAAAAATGAACAAAAATTAATTAATGATTTATTACCTAATGTTTTAATAATAAAAGCTAAAGAAAAAAAATCAAATATTTTTATTATATATAATTATGATATTATGATAGAAGATGAATTTAATTTTTAGTAATTATTTAATAATCTTAATAAAAATATTTTAAATAAATAAAAATATATTTTAAATAAAAAATATATTAAAAGTATTAATAATTTATATTGAGGAATTTTTCATCATTTTACACATCCAAATAATGTGAACAAATTCATTAGATAAAAAAAATTATTATCAAATCATAGTTATTCCTCCATTTAATAAAATTTTTTAAAATTTATTGTTTAGTTTTTCAAATTTCCAATATAATTCAATATAATAATTTATCAGAAGATTGGATATATTTTTCAAAAAAAAAAGTTATGAAAAATATCTCATGAATTCATTATTAGTTAAGTGAAAATATATAATCTAATAATAATAAAAAAATAGAATAATTAGACTTCATGTATTCATAATAGGAAGAAGGTTAATATTTAGGAATTTAGATATTTTTACTTTAATCCATTAAACAATGGAATAATATTAAAGAAAATATTGTAATAATAAAAATAAGATATTTGCAATTATAAATAAAAAAAACAAAATAAAGGAAAACATTATAAAAAAATATATTATATTAATAAAAACTTAAAAAAATAACATTTTATATATCAATATATAGAGAAATCAAAAAAATAATTTCTTTATTAACAATTATTTTTGAGTATATAAAAAAAAATTTAATATTTATAATTTTTTAATAAAATATTAAAGAAAGAATTCATCATTAATTTATTTATATACAGTTGATAATGAAAATGCAATATTTTTCTTTATTTCATTATATAATAAAATTATATTTAAGAGAAAAATTTTTGGTAATAATAATTAAAATGAAATACTTTTAATATGATAACATTTATTGATATTATTGAAGAAATAAAATTCAAATTTAATTATTTTTGATAATCAAGGTTTAGAATACATAATGAATAATAAATAATAAATAATAAATAATAAATTAAGTTTAAAATATTCTTTTTATTTAACAGACAAAATTAATAAAATTAAATATTTTTTCTAAAAATTTTATTCATTATTTGATGAACTCATAGAAAAAGTGATTCAATTAGATTAATTATTTTAATTAAATAAAAATAAAGGTAATAAAACTAATAAATTGTTAAATTTGATTAAAAAAATAAAAGAAAAAATTTTATCTAAATGAGGAAAAATTAAATAATGATAAAATTAATACAAAAATTTTTCAAATAAATTAAGAAATTTTAGACTATCATATTTTAAATAATGAAAAAAATAATGATTTAATTGAGAGATGTTTAAATCAATATGATTATGAATTAAATAATTAACAAGAATTAAAAGAATTTTTATTAAATCAAAATATTTTTTTATTTAATGTTTTGCCTTTTTTATTCACTTATTGTTTAAAAAATTATTTAATTTAATAATTTTTTACTCGATAAAACAAGAAATTTATCATTAGTATTTTTCTCTCAATTTTTTCTTTGAGGTAAATAATTAATATAATAAGACAAATCTTTCAATGCAATTTAATTAGTTAATAAAATTAAAATATATAAATCTTCAGAACTGGAAATTGTAATGTCTAATTAATATATTTTAATTTCATTATATTGTTTTTATTTGTATTAAAAATTATTTGAATTAAAAATAAAAAAAATTAAAATAAATTTTAATAATCAAAAAATAAATTAAAAGTTAAATGTATCATATGAAAAATAAAATCAATATTTTGTCATTAAAATGGAATTTATTTTTATTTTTATTTTTATGTTTTTAATTAAGTACATTAAATCTTTCTCAGATATTATTGAAATAAATCAACATGAAAAAATAAAACAAAAAATAGGAAAAAATATAAATCTTTATTATTCATTATCACTTAAACCATGTTTAGGAAAAAACTTTAGTAGAGTTAATTTTGATTTTTATGAAGTACCATATGGAAGAGTTATTGATTTTTATCTTTATTATGATTATCAAAATTTTTTAAAAGATAAATCAAATCAAACAATTTCGAAATATGATAAAAAGGAATATTTAAAGGTATATTATTACTCGTCTTATCCTACAAATATTCATTATCAATTAAATGTTACAAATATAACCAAAATTTATTTTATATTAACATGTGATTATTACTCATTTAATCTCATCTTTCAAGTTTATGATTATTACAATATGATAAATGTTGATAATGTTTTTTATAGTAGTTTCTATCTTGATAATAAATTTTATGATTCTGAATTTCTTTTTCTTAAATTAAATAATATTTACAAACATAATTATTGCCATATTTCATTTTACAAAAATGTAAGTACTTATGATTCTAATAGAATCTATTATTTAAATTTATATAAAAATTCAATAAAAGAGGATAATATTATTACGTCAAGACAATTATTTTATTCATTATATATGTCAACAAGTTTATATATGAATAAAGATACAGAATATTATCTTTCTTTAAATCAAAGTATTCAAAGGGCTTTCACTGAAAATGTTATCATTTCTGTTTTTTTTTCTTCTCATCCTAATTTTACTTTTTCTATTGATAATGATAATTATTATTTTCCTTTATTTACAACATTAAATATATATTATTATCAAGATATAAGAAAATATTATGTAGGTGAAAAAATAAATTATAAGATATCATTAAAGGATAGTTTTAATAATACTTTGTATTCGAAACCTACTAGTATAAATGTATATTATTCTAACTTCTCAACATTAAATTTTTCAAACGTTGATTTAATTAATACTGAAATTGATAGAAAATCTCAAAAGTTAACTTTTTCAATATTAAAAAGAAATGAAAGAGAAAAATATATTATTTTCAGATTGAATATAAATCCAGCAAGAATTGGAGAAATTTTTGGTAAAATAGAAGTTGATAAAATATCAAAAGATACAATTATTATTCTTTCCATTGTTGCTATTTCTGTTATTGCTTTTATATCAATAATTATTTTTTTTTGTGCAAAAGATGAAATATTAAGAGATGAACTTTTATAAAATTCTCAAAAATAGAATTAATAACATAAATAAATAATTTTTACAATAATGAAAAAATTAAAACTCAATCAGAAATTTAGTAATCAATATAATTTTATTTTTCTCTTAAATATTTTAATTTATCTTAAAATTAAAATTTAATACTTAAAAATTAAACAATTATTTGAAAAAATCATTTATTAAATTAAAAGTGAAAGAATTAGATTTCATTTTTCAAAAATATCTTTTTAATTTCCATGTTTATGTTCTATTTTAATTACTTTCTAGTTCTATAGATACTATTAATATATTTCATTAAATTCATGAATAAAATTTTTAATAAATTTATTCTTAAAAATTTTTTTTAAATTTTTAAATCAAACTTTAAGAAAAGTAATTTGAAGAAAAAACTTAAGAAATTTAAAAATATTAAAAGTTTTCAAATATTTTAATTAAATCTTCTAAAATTAAATCATATATTATTTATTTGGTAAAATTAAAGAATAAAGAAAAATTATTTTTTAAAAATGAAAAAATATTTCATTATCTTGTTTTAATCAATTTAATAAATATCAAAGACAATTTAATAAAAAAGGAATAAATATTATAAAATATTTAATTTCAAAAATTAATTTAAAAAAACTAA
>JAJJKW010000710.1:0-10345 GCA_023805745.1 Isotricha sp. YL-2021b
CCCCAATCCCCAATCCCCAATCCCCAATATCATTTCATTATTAAATTTTTTTTTTTTTCTGTAATTAATCATTTAAAAGGAAAATCTATTAAAAATAATAAAATCTTAAATTTTTAAAAAAAAATTAAATTTTAATTTATTAAAATCGAAAAAAATAAATATGAAGATTAAATATTCAAAGAAAAATAAAGAAAAAAATTAAAAAAAAGAAGAAAATAAAAAATGAAAAAGGAACAATACCCTACTTTAGAAATAATTGAAAATAATGTGTCTCATTCTTGAATCAAAAAAAAGGGGAGGAATTGTCACTTAAAAAAAACAGATGTAATATAAATTTATTTTTATCTTGTTTTAAAAATAAATTAATTGAAAATAATTTCAACAATAAGAAAACTTTTCATTGTAAATAAAGTTTATATAATAAAAAAAATTAAATAAAAGATTTAAATTTAATAGAATATTTTATTATTATTTTCTAATTCAATAGATTTAATAATTCAATTTAAAAATAAATAAAATATGATTATATTTTATTAAATATATTTAATAAAAAAAATAAAATTTAAATATATAATTTAATAAATATAAATTTCCCTCCAAAATTAAATTAAAAAATGTCAGAAATGAATAACATAGAACAAGATTCTGAGAATATGAATCAAGAATCTCAAATATCAGAAGAAGAATATCAAATAGAAGAAGAATATAAAATATGGAAAAAAAATAGCCCATATTTATATGATATTCTTTTAACAAGTGGAATAGAATGGCCATCATTAACAGTAGATTGGCTTCCAATATTAGATATATCAAATAAATCATTTTTTTCAGTTCAAAAAATGATAATAGGAACAATAACAAATGGTAAAGAACCAGATTATTTAATGATAGCAAAAGCAAGATTACCAATAAATATAAATTTATTAAGTGATACAAAAGATAATCCATATATAAATAAAGATGCAATAAATTCATTTTCAAAACCAGAAAATTCAAAAATAGAAATAGAAACAAAAATTCTTCATGAAGGAGAAGTAAATAAAGCAAGTTCAATGCCTCAAGAAAATAAATATCAAATTATAGCAACAAAGACAAATATAGGTGAAATTCATATATATGATTATTTTAAACATCCTCCTAAACCATTAGATAATAAAATAAAACCAGAAAGAAAGTTAATAGGACATAATAAAGAAGGATATGGTTTAAGTTGGTCAATAATAAAAGAAGGATATTTATTATCAGGGGCTTATGATAAATTAGTAAATTTATATGATATAAATTCAGTTTCTGATGAACCAATAATTCAATATAACGATCATACTGATTTATGTGAAGATGTTTCTTTCCATAAAAAATCAGATTATATTTTTGCAAGTTGTGGAGATGATAATAAAATTTTTTTATATGATTATAGAGAAAAAAAAAGTATAATGAATGTCACTGCTCATGAATTTGAAGTAAATTCAATAGATTTTAATCCATTAAATGAATTTTTATTAATTTCAGCTTCTTCTGATAAAACTTGTGCTTTATGGGATATAAGAAATATAAGTATAAAATTACATTCTTTCATTCATCATAATGAAAAAGTAATGGGAGTTAAATGGAATAATAAATTAAATAATATTTTTGCTTCTTATGGAGATGATAGAAGAATTAATGTTTGGGATGTTAGTCAAATTGGTGGTAATATTGCTAATGATGATAATGATGATGGTCCTAGTGAATTAATTTTTACTCATGGAGGACATACTTCTAAAGTTAATGATATAAGTTGGAATAAAAATGATGAATTATTATGTGCTTCTGTTGCTGAGAATAATGTTATTCATTTATGGGAAATGAATAATGAAATTTATTATAATGAGGATAAATAATTTTTTATATTTATTTAAATTATTACTTTTTTTTATATATTTTTTTATATCATTAAGTTTTTATCTTTTTATATGATTTATTTATTATTTTTTTATTATTTTAATTGCTTCTTTTCTTTTTAAATAAATATTTAAATATTCTTTAATTAATTTATTTAATGTTTTATGAGGCATTTATTGCATTCTCATCATCATTAACTTCTTTCATATTTATTTCTTTATTTTCATTTTCACTTTCACTTTCACTTTCATCATCTAAAATATCTCTTAAATTAGCTGTAATCCAACCTTCTTGTTCTTTAATAGCACTTTCTTTTTTTTTTCTAACTCTAAAAAGAACAATTTCTTTTTGTTTAAAAAATCTTTGTTCTTCAGAATCAACAATAACCATATTTAAAAAATATTTAACGAAAAATTTATTATCAACATTACCATAAGTAGGAGTTAAATCATAAGGTTTTAAAAATAATCTAATAGGAATTTTTTCATTTTTAATAGGACCACCATCCATAATTTCAAATTTAGCTAAAAAAGCAGGTTCACAATCATTTTCAGCTCCAATTAAAATTTCTCTTCTCATAATTTGAATTTCCATAAATTTTAAACCTAAATTTACATTATTAAAAGTAATAACACCTTTTAAAGTTCCTTTACAATCACAATTTTTAGATTTAAAATCAATAGATAATTTTAATAAATCTTTAATACCAACTCCTAATTTTATTGGTTCATCATTTTCTTTTAAAATTGATTCTTCATTTGGATTTACAACAGCAAATTCTTGTTCATATGATATATTTCTTACTTTTGTTTCTATTGTTACTTTTATAAAATATGATACTACTGCATAATCACCTTTATATGATTCATATTTTTTTTGAACTTGTTTAAAATTAAATGGATATTCTGTTATATTTTCTGTTAAAATTCCTGCTTGAGATAAATCTTGAGTTAATGATATAAAATCATTTTTTGATTTTATTTTTGATACTCTTTCTATTATTCCTTTTAATTCTATTTTTATTCCTTTATGTTCAAATGTTTTTGAAGTTAATTTTATTTTTATTGTCCCTGATATGTCTTCTTTATCATAAAATGTTGGATATCTTTCTGAACGATCTTTTCTATCTGTTAATTTGTGACGATGACGCTTTGGATGCTCGTTAAAAGTTATTGTCACTTCAGGTTTGCTAAAGAGATTCGCAAACTAAGATTAAGTTATTGTATTTTACCATTTTTTAATTTTCTCTTATTTGAAATATTATTTTTTAATAAATAAAAAAATAATGATAAAAATATAAATAATAAAAACAATAAAAGCTCCTGAAAAAAACAAAAAAATCCTCAGGAAAAAAGAAAAAAACCTACATAAATAAAAAAAAATAAATTTAAAGAAGCCAAAAAAAATTTTAATTAAATGTATTAATTTATTAAAAAATTCATTTCTTTAAATAATTCACTAACGAAAAAAAAGAGAAAGAAAAAAAGTTAAACTTAATTCTCTTTTTTGACAAATTCTTCATAATAAGAGTAAATAATAGTAACCGCAAGTAAAATACCAGTACCACTTCCAATAGCTCCAACAAAATCTGCAAAAATAGTTAAAGCTCCAATACACATTCCTCCAAAAGTAGCAGCAATAGGAATATATCTTTTAAATACTATAGAAATATTACTTTCTCTAAAACCTTGGATTGTATAACCTTGATCTCTTAAATTATTTGCAACATCACTGACTCCGGAACCAGAAACTTCAATCCAAGTTTTAGAAAATAATGCACATGAAACTAAAACAAATGCAAAATAAAAAATTGTATGAAATGGATCTTTTGCTATTTCTAATATTGAATTTGGAGGAGATATTAAATATACTAATCCTCCTACTGGAATTGCATGTCCTCCTTGTTCTACATCTTGCCATATTCCTAATAATCTTATTATGAAATTATTCTTATATCTTTTATATAACATTTGACTAAAGAAAAATAAATTTGATACTAATGCACTTTGAAGTATTATTGGCATATTACTTGAATAAAATAATTTTATTGGATAAGTTCTATATACTCCTGGTTGATTTTTATGTACTATTTTAATATCAAATTTAAATCCTTGGAAATATATAACAATTAAAAATACAACAAAAGTTGTAATTAAATTAAATAAATTTGCTCCAGTACTTCTATAAAAAGCATGTTGAAGTGCTTGAACTTTATTAGGTCTAGTTAATAATTGATGAATAGTAGAAATAATAGCACCTTCATATTCAGTAGTTCCATATTCAGTAGTTATAGTAAAAGGGGAAAGTGCTTTCCAAATAATAGTTTCACATATATTAACAGCAATAAATAATGAAATTCCAGAACCAATACCATAACCTTTTTGTAATATTTCATCAAGTAATAATACAATAACTCCAGCAACACATAATTGTATTATAATTAAATATGCATTTAATGCACCTAAATTACTTAAATCACCATACATTCCACTAACAACATAAGCAACAGCTTCTCCAATTGTAATAACAAAACCAAATAATTTTGTTGCTCCATCAAATAAATCTTTATCTTCTTTTTGTTTTTTATCAACATCAATTAATTTTGAACCAGCTAATAATTGCATTATCATACCTGAAGTTACAATAGGACTTATTCCTAATTCCATTAATGTTCCTCTATTTGATGCTAATATTACTCTTAACCAATATAATGGATCACTTCCTGAACTTTTATATATTCCATATAATGGAATTTGACAACATATTAAATATATAAATAATGCTATTGCTGTCCAAATAAATTTATCTCTCTTATTTACTTGCTTCATTGGAGTCTTTATTTCTGGAACCATAAACATTACTGGCTTTACTAAGTCTAGGAAACGAACGTTTGCCATTTTTTAATTTTTTTTTAAATGTTATTTTTTTTTTTTTTCATTTTATAATTTATTTTTTTGAGATTATTAGATTACGTGGTTTCATATTTTATTTTTTATAATCTATATAATTATTATTATTATATTTTCATTTTTTTAAAAATTTATTTATGAAGATATTAATTTTTTTTTATTTAATAAAGTTATTTACTAAAAGGTAATAATTTCTTATAATTTTTGAAATATAATTACATAAAAAAAAAACAAAAAAAAAAATGAAAATTAACATTTTTCATGAATCAAATATATATTCAACAATTATAAAAAATCCAATATCAGTAAGAGATATAATCATAAATTTAAAAAATACAATAAAACAAAATACTAATAATTTCCTTTTATTAAATGAAAAAAATAATGTACTTCCAGAAACAGAATTAATTTCTCCAAAAGAGAAAACAACTCAAAATTACTTTTTAATAAATTCATCAAATTATTTAAAAGAAGATGAAAAAGAAGAAGCAATAGAAGATTATATAATGAAAGTAACAGGCGCAAAAACAAAATTAGAAAAGAAAAAACTTATAAATGAAAATAATAGAATTCATTTATTTGAACAATTACCAAATGGAGGAAATTTAGGAAGATTATTAGAAATGATTCAATTTTTAGAAGATAGAAATATGATTGTTCAAATTAGAAATAATCAACCTGAAAATAATAATATTGAAGCTAATGAAAATTTAGTTAATCAATTAAAAGATATGGGATTTCCTGAAGATAGAGCCAGAGATGCTTTAATTAGAGCTAGAAATGAACTTAGTATTGCTACAGATATTTTACTTGGAGAAGGAGGAGTAATTTAAATTTATTTTTTTTATTTATTCTTTATGATTCTTGGTTTTTTTTGAATTATTTTTATTATTTTTTGAAATTTAAGTAAAAATTTTTATATATTAACAAAATAAAAACAAAAACAATTTTAGTAAAATAAATATAATTGAACAATGACTGAGTTAATAATTAATTAAAAAAAATAAAAGAATACTATATATAAATAAGCAAAATTGAAAAAGAAAAAAGAATTTTCAAAAGTAAATAATTTAAAAATAATATTTTATTATGTTTAAATTAATTATAGTATTATGAAAAAAAATAATTTCATTTATTAAATGATTTTTGAAAAAAAGAAAAAGAAATTCAATTCAATATAATCAATTGAATAATTCTAAAGAAAGTAAAACATCTAATAAATAGATATTGAAATTAATATTTCTTATAAAAATATTAAAGAATTAGAATTAATTGTTAAAAATATTTTTAACAAGATTATAATAATTTTTTGATATAGTTTATCGAAAAAGATTTAAATGATAGTCTCTAATTATCTTCAAAGAATAATTTTTCTTATTATATTAATAAAAAATTTAATTTTTATAAAATAATAAACTTGATTTATTAGGAAGATGAATAATATAAAAAAAATAAAATCCAAAATTTTATTTTATAGGGAATAAATTTAATTTAGAAGAATCAGTAAAAAATCAATTTATCAAAATCAATTAAATTAAAGTTCTTTTGAAGAATTGACTTATTTTTAGACTAAAATTTCTAAAACATTTGAAAAGAGTTCTTTATTAAAAAAAAGAAAAAAAAATCTTCAAAATCCTTTATAAAAATAAAGTAAAAAAGGTAAATAAAAAATTTTCTAAGTAAAGTAAAATTTGACTAGATTAAAAAATTTTTTATTAAAATATTATTATAATTAAAAACAATTATAATGAAAAAATTAAAAATTCTTAATTTAATAGATGAAGAATTAAATAATACAAGAAATAAAAAATATTCAAACGTTACTTTATTTAATAGAAGAGAAAAACTAAGAGAATTCTACTCTTCTATCAAATCTCCTAAAAAAACTTTTTCAAATTTTTTTCAATATCAAGAATCACTCCCTCATATAACTTTATCTTCAAATAGAAAAAATAGTAATACTTTTTTTCATAACGATAATTCAAATAAAACATTTTATTTAACAAATTATAATATTAAAAATAGAAATTCAGCAAATGTTTCTTTTACAAATCAATTAGAATATAAGAAGAAACAATATAATTTAGATAATAATATTCTTTCAAAATTTGAAGACCATGTAAATTCATTAAAACATTTTCAAAACAGAACTCAAATTGATATTAAGAATAATACTTTTTTTATAAAAAAAGAAGGAATTCAAAGTTATATTAATAAAACAAGAGATTACAAATTATTAGATTATACTATAAATGTTAAAAAAGAAAAATCACTTAGACTCACAGAAACTGATGAACAATATATTGATGAAAAACTTAAATCATTAAATAATACTAAAAAATTATTTACAGAGAAATTTCTTAATAAATTTGATATGTATATAAAGAATTTATTATTTAGAAAAGATGAAGAGAAAGAAAATAATAATGAATTACTAAAAATAATTTTAAAATTAAAAGGAGAAATCAATAAAATTGAAGCAAAAATTCAAAGAAATGAAGCAGATAAAAATACAATAACTAAATGGATTTATTTTCAAATTGCTGTTAAAGAAAAGAAATTAATATTACCAAATTATTATAAAATATTAATTGAAGAAAATGATAATTCATTTAAAAATAATGATTTTTCAAGAAGAGGAAGTGTATCTGAAATTTTTATGAAAACATTAATAAAAAAAAACGGAAGAAGGATTACAAAAAAATATATGAGTAAACAAATTATGCCTTCAAATTTTGGAAATAATTTGTTAAAAAATGTATCAAATCCAGAAATTGAAAGAATTAAAGGTTATAGAAAACAATTAATTTTTTCTTCTATTGAAGATTTTTTTGATATGTTTAAGAAATATGAAGATAATAATATCTATAAAATTAATCAATATAATAAATTAAGAAATGAGTTAAGAGATTTAATAAAAGAAAGAAATAGTCTCCAAAAATTAAAAGAAGATGATTTAGCTATAGAAAATAAAAAAATAAATGATAAAAAAAAACAGTTAGATGATATTAAAGAAATAAATAAATTTTTAAATAAGGAAAAAACTAATTGTTTATTAGATAAAGGTCAAAATAAATCTAATCTAGAATCAAAGAGAAGAATTTCAATATATAATTTAAAAAATTCTCAAATAAAATCTAAATTAAAATTAAACGACTATATAAAAAAAATATATAATACATGTCAATTACTAAATTTAGAAAAAATTTTAGATCCAGATATTTTTGTTAATAAAAGAATAAAAACAAAAGAAGAAGAATTATTAGATATGTTAAATAAAATTGAATATGTTATTTGTTATTTAAAACAAAGATTTTCAATATATAGAAATACTAATGGAATTTATTATACTAGTTATAGACTTATTATGAATAGAATAGATAAAGAACACAAAATTCAAATTGCTAAAATAACTAAAAATAGAGATATGATAAGATTAAAAAAATTAAAAGAACAACTTGAAAAAAAAAACCAAAAAATTTATTTTCATCAATTTAAAAAAACTAATGATTATTTAAAATTTGCAAAAAATAAAGGAAAAAAAATATATAATGAAGATGATATTTATAAAGAACCAATTTTTGAAGATTTTATTTATGATTTAAAAGAGAAAAAAAGTAATAGTTTAGAATTAAAAAAAACTAAAAATTTAGAGTAAAATATTTAAATATTTATAAAATTTATTTAATAATTTATTAAAACAATTAGTTTTTTTCATGATTTTTAATTATTTAAAACAAACATTGAAATACTAATAAAGAAAATATAAATAGGATAAGAAACAATAAATTTTTTTTCACTAGGAACTAAAGTACCAATAAATCCAATTGAAGAAAAACAAGACCAAATAAGACAAAACAATAAAATACAAAATTTAATAATAGGAGAAAAATTATAATCTTGATTAATTTGTTCAGGTAAAAATATAAAAATTATTGCAGACAATAAAATAGGAAAGAGACAATAACCAAGTAAACAAAGAATTTGAAAAAAACCAATTTTAGCACCTAAAAATTGTGCATTTAAATTTATAATAAAACCACCAATCCATACAATAGCAAAAATACAAATAAAAGTAGAATCTTCTTGTTCATTACTTTTTAAAGATAAAATTATACATAAAATTAAACATATTAATAATGGTCCCCATAAATCCCAATTTTCTATTTCTTTATTTTTTTCTGATTTAAATTTTGGAATTAATACATATTTTATTTTATGACCTATTGTTTTTAAATCTCTTAATATTGTTTCTCCTACACTTTCATCTAATGTTGAATATTTATTTATTTCTTTTGATTCTTCTTTTTCTATTTCACTTTTTTCATTTTTATTTTCAATATTATTATTATTACTCTCTATTTTATTTTCATTTATATTTTTATTAGTCATTCCTATTTTTCTAATATCATCTGTATTGTTTATTTCTATTTTTTTGGGTAATTCTTTATTATTATTTTCTAGAACATTATTATCTTGATTAGTATTATTTTCTCCATTTGTAAGAGGAATCTCTCTCATATTTAGGTCATTTTCATTCTCATTAACATTATTTTGATTTTCTGAAGTATTTATTATTATATTTTTATCAAGTAATGAATCTAATTTAGGATTTATTTCATTTTCACTCATTTTTTAATTAATAAAATTAAAACAAATTATAAATTAATTTCATCATTTATTATATAATATAAAAGTAATAGTTCCCAGATTTGTAGTTTCTGTTTTATTAATTTCCTGATTAGAAGATTCCATTTTAATAATTTCCAGATTTTCAAATTCCAGATTAAAAATTAAAAGATTTTATGATAAAAATAAAATTATATTATTCAATAAATATTTATTTCTTTTAAAAATATTTTTTGTATTTTATTTAAAAAATTATGTAATAAAAATATTATTTGAATGAAAAGAAATTATTTACTTGGAAAAATGTTGATTTCAAAAAAAAATGGATTTTTTATCAAAATTTAAAAATAATTTTTTGATTGAAAGTTTTTTTTATAATAATTCCCAAATCCTATATTTTTATCTAAAATTGTAAAATGAAAAAAGTGTTTTTATTTTAATTAAGTATTTATAGTGATTCTTACAAATTAAAAAATTATTTTTATAAAAAAAGTTTTTTTTAAATTACTTTTTTTTTATTTTATCATTTTTAAATTCTCCAACATATTTATTACCATTTTTATAATAAAATATTCCTTTTCCTTCTTTTTTACCATTTTTAAATTCTCCATCATATTTATTACCATTATTATAATAATATATTCCTTTTCCTTCTTTTATATCATTTTTAAATTCTCCATCATATTTATTACCATTTTTATAATAAAATATTCCTTTTCCTTCTCTTATATCATTTTTATATTCTCCATCATATTTATTACCATTTTTATAATAAAATATTCCTTTTCCTTCTTTTTTACAATTTTTAAATTCTCCAACATATTTATTACCATTTTTATAATAAAATATTCCTTTTCCTTCTTTTTTACCATTTTTAAATTCTCCATCATATTTATTACCATTATTATAATAATATATTCCTTTCC
>JAJJKW010000101.1:0-10341 GCA_023805745.1 Isotricha sp. YL-2021b
CCCCAATCCCCAATCCCCAATCCCCAATCCCCAATCCCCAAAACGTTTATATCTTCTTTTAGTTGGAGATTAAATTTTTATTATTTTTTAAAATTTATTTTATTTTTAATTTATTTAATTTATTATTATTTTAATAAAAATTAAAAATTTAAAAAACAATTTAATTATTAAAAAAATGAACAACAAATTACAAAATAATATATTGGTTTTAAATAAAAAATTACAATATATATCCCAAAAAGAAAACAAATCATCATTGGAAACAAATAAAACTACACTGAGTGGATTAATAAAATCATCGGAAGATAATTCAAATATTTTTTTTAAAAAATTAATTCATAAAGTTTTATATTCAAAATATAATATTTCGCCAAAAGCTCATGATATGATTTTATTAGAAAATGTAATTCAATCAAAATATTGTCATGATATTGCAGTTTTTAAAGAAAAAATTTTATATAATTATTATGAAGAATTTATGAAAAGATTTTATTATATTCATGAAAGTAAAATTAGAATTCCAAAATTTGTTTTATACTATAAAAATTATTTAAATTTTTTTTGTAAACCAATTTTTAGTGAATTAAATTTAAATGAAGGCATTCAAATTTATTCTGAAAAAAAAGCTCAAATATTTTATAATAATAATTATAAAGATGATGTTATTTATGATACGAAGGATAAAACTCCTATATTTACTTTATTTACTCCTAAAATAAAAAAATTAATATCTGATAATAATTCTCTTTCAAATTTAACAATTAATAAAAATAATTTAAGTAATTCAAATATAATTTCTGTTGAAAATTCTATGATTAAAATTATTAGAGAATTAAGCAAAAAAAAAATTCCAATTAAAAAATTAAAAAATGAAGATATTAAAATAAATAAAAAAGAAAAAGAAAAAGAAAAAACAAAAGAAAAAATTAAAAAGGATTATAATAAAGAGGATAAAATTAAAAAAGAAAATAAAAGTCAAAATTATCAAAAAAAGAATAGTTTAGGAAAAAATTTATTTTTTGTTTATAATAAATACTTACAAAAAAATGTTTTTAATCATAATCATACAAAAACAGGAACAAATTTAAATCAATTTAAAGAGAAAAATTTATCTGAGAAAAATAAAAAAAAAAATTCTTTTTCGAATAATAAACAATCAAAAAGTAAAAATCGTTCAAGAAATTTAATAATAAGCAACCCACTTTTTTCAGATTTAAATTCTTATTCATATAGATTTAATAATAAAAATAAATTATTTATTAATTCTATTCATAATACAATTTTTTCAACTATAAATAATGTAAAAAAGAATAATATTAATAATAAATGTTTTACTGAAAGAATCAATTTTATTAAAAATGAATATAATGATAAAAAAAAAGTAAAAAAAGGAATTTCAAGAAATAAAGGAAATAATTTAATAACTGAACAAAAGAATTTTTGTAGTGTATTTTTAAATGGAAAAAATGAAAATAATTTTATTAATTTAAATAATTTTATTTTAAAAACTGAGCAAAATTTACCGAAATCTAAAATTAGGATTAGTTCTCCAAATAATTCAGATATTAATAAAAATATTTCTAATCAAGGAATGAAAGAAATAAAAAAAATTATAAAAGGTCAAAAAATTAATAAATTAAAAAAATAAAATATTCCATTATTTTTTTTATTATAAACAAAAAAATTTTGTTAATTAAAAAAATTGAATGAAACATAAAAAGAAGCAAATAATTTATTTAATAATATAAAATACATTATTAAAAAAATACTTTAATATACAATTCATAAAAAAAAAAAAATTTAAATTCCAGGAAGAACATAATCTTTACCTAAAACTTGAGATTTAATAATTGTAGATTCATTAGTTGCTTCTTTTCCTTTATAAAACATAGGTAAAATTATAGTAGAAAATTGTTTTGATTTAATAAATCCATCCATACTATCATGTATCATATTATTAAATCTAACTTCTTTTCCTATCTGATTTATATTAATTTGAATTTGAGGGTCACATATATAACAAAGAAAAAAAATTTTAGAAGTTTCTTCTAAAAAATCTTTTATCATTTTATTATTTGAATTTAAATTTAATTCCTCATTAATTTCATATAAAATATTTTTATAATTTATCATTTTTTGATATTCATTAAAATAATTTTTCCAATTTGATTGATATGCTTTCCTTAAAACATTATCAATTGGTTCATATAAAAAATCAGTAAATAAAGTTTCTTTTATAATATTTTCAATAGGTGAAAAATAATTTGAAGTAATTTCTGAAATTTTAATAAATATTGTTTTAAAAAAAAAAATAACTCCTTCTAAATTTAAATTTGGTTGAAGAATATCAAAAAAAATATCCTGACATAGTAATTTAATATAATCATTTATTTTAATTTGAAGTTCAGTTAACATTGGAAATGAATTAGAAGTATTTGAATTTATTCCTGGAATCATTTCATGAATATTATTTTTTAAATTTTCAATTTCTTTTTTTAATATTTTATTTTCTTCTTCTAAAGAAACATTTTGTTCATAAATTGCTCTTAATTTTGTATTCATTTGATATTTCATTTCTTTATAAGGAACTTCATTATCTATTTTTTATTAAAGTTAGATTAATTTATTTTTACATTCTGAATCATCATCAAAGATAAAGTCATTTGATGAAGATTTTTGAGTGGAATATGATGTACTTGCTGTTTTTTTAGACATTTTATTTTTGAGAAAATTCAAAATAATTTTTTTTAAAGTTTTTTTATTTATTTAAATGGAAATTTAAATTTTATTTTATAAAAAAATAGTTTTAGAAAATTTCTAATTTTATATATAAATAATTATTTATTTAGTAAAATTAACTAAATTTGAAAAAGGATCTTTCACTTTTCTTGTTGAATTAGTTCCAAGATCTAAAGTAAAATTTGAATTATTTGGTTTTTGTTTTTTATTATTTAATTCTTTTTGGAAATATTCCATATTAAAGGAAGGTTGAGTATTTATTTGAGGTTTATTAAAATTATTATTATAGTTATTATTCATATTATTGTTATAATTATTATTAAAGTTATTATTCATATAATTATTAAAATTATTATTTAGGAATTGATTATTTATTCCAAAATTATTGAAATTATTATTCATATTATTATTAAATTGAAACATATTATTATTCAAGTTATTATTAAACATTGAAAATGTATTATTTTGATTATTAAATAAATTATTATTAAAAGTATTATTATTAAAATTGTTATTATTTATATTCTTATTATTATTCTCATTTGTATAAGCTTGTTGAATATTATTTATTAAATTTTTTGATTCTTGATCTTTTTGGGTAACAACATTAAAAACATCTAATAAATTATTATTATTACTATTATTAGTATTCATATTATTTAAAACTTGGTTATTTGCTTGAGAATTAGAATTATTATATAAATCTTTTTTTATATTTTCATTTTGATTATTATTCTCTTCAACTTCTTCGAAATCATCATCATTATCTTCTTCATTATTATCTTCTTCATTTTCTTCTTCTTCTTCATCTTCATCTTTATTTTTATCATCTTCATCTTCTTCTTCATTTTCTTCATCATCATTTTCTTTTTTAAATTTTCCTGCTATAATTAAACTCATAGGGTCTTTTTTTTTTTTATTAATCCATTTTTTTCTTTCATATTTATCTCTAATAAAATCTTGACATAAATAATTATCTTTTTGAATTTTTTTAAAATCAAAATTTTTTAAATGATATTCCCAATATTTATTAGCTATTTTATTATTAATTTTTTTAAAGTATTTTAAAATCTTTTTATCCCATAAATCTAAATTAATTGATTTTATTTTTGTAATATGAACTCCTATTTCTCTATGACAACCAGAACAATTTATACAAACAAAAACTCCTAAATTTATACTTGCCCAAGAAGGTGATGGTCTTTTACAATCAGCACATAATTTATTTTCTGGTTTTTTTAACATTTTTTGTATTGTTTCTATTTGCTTTTTTAAAAGTTCATTTTTTGACATTTTTTTAATTTTTTTATTTTTAGAATTGTTTTTGGTATATTTTTTCAATGTTTTTTTATTTAATTATTTTTATATTTTTTATTAAATATTTAATTGTTTTTAATAGAATGAATTTAAAAATATTTTTTTTTTGCTTTTATATTAAATAACTTTAATTACAAATTTTTTTTTTATTTAATTGTTTTCAGTGTCATTAATTTTATTTAATTCAATTGAAATTGTATTTAATTCATTTAGAACTTTATCATAATTACAAGAACTAAGATTATTATCTTTATTATATAAAGAAGAACTATTATTATTATCTTTATTATATTTATTTAAAAGATGTTGTTTTCTTCTTTCATTAAATTTAAAAGAACCTTTTCCAATTGATTTACTTGAAGAACTTGAAGAAAAAGAACTTTCAAAAACAGAATTTGATTGACTAATATTTTTTTCAGTTATTAAATTTGCACTTACTGTTTTAACATAAAAATCTTTTTTAATATGAAGTGGTTTTATTTGTTTTGTTGAATGAAAAGATTCTGATAAATTTTCTTTTATTTTTTTATTATTTAATATATTTAAATTTAAAGGTTTTTTTTTATTTGATTGTGTTCTTTTATTTATTATTTTTTTTTCAGGATCATCATTTAAATTTAAGATTATTTTTTTATGTTTGTTTTCTTTGTTATTTTTTGATTTTTGATTATTTGATTTGGAATTCACTAAATTTGTTTTTTGGTTTCTTTGTTTTGTTTTCATTATTTTTTTATTTTGATTTTTTAAATCTATACTATCTTGAATTGGACTTTTTTCTTCTTCTTTGAGCTTTTTAAATATTAAATTTTGTTCTTTTTCACTATTATTTTTTTTTATATTTTTTGGTTTGAAAGAATAAGGTTTTTTGGTTCTTGGAGATGAAAATATTTCATTTTTCATTTTTTATTTTATGAATATTAAATAATATTATATTTGAATATTTTTTAATTTTATTATTAAATTTTATTTAAAAAATAAATAGAAACTTTACTTTTTTTATTATTTCTTTTTCATGAATAAAATAAAATTATATACTATAAATTTTTTTATCTATTTTATTTTTTTTTTTTATCATTTTAGTTTCTTTATTCTTATTCTTATATTTATATAAAAAATAAAATCAAATTCTCTTCTTTAATGTTTACAAAATAAATTTATTTTCTGAATTTTTTCATCAATAACATTTACAATTTTTTCACAAGTCCATAAACTATTATCACATATTTTTTTATTATTTGTTATTCCTAAAAAATCTAAAATATCCTTAATGAAAAAAACAAATAAACTAGTTGTACAACAAATTTTAGAAAAATAACCCGGACTTATTATATTAACATTTTTATCAATAATATGAATAATTTTATAAATATTAGGACCTCTTAAATCTAAAGTTTCTTGAGCATTTTTTAATAATAAATCTCCTGTTTTTCCATTTGATTCTTTTATAAAATAATTACAACATTTTTCCCAAAAAATTTCTTTATTTTCAAATTCTTTTGATAAATTATGATTTATTAATTGAAAATAAATATGATAAATTAATAAAATATCATCAGAAGGGATTTTTTTATCAGTGAATAATTTATTCAATAAAGGTTGATTTAATAAATTTATTGCTTTTAATGATCCTTTTGATAAATTTAATTTTAATACTTTTTCACTGGAAATTATACTTTTTTCTTTTTTAAAAAAATTAATTTTATTTTGATATTTTTCTTTTTCTTCCTTTAATTTATATAAAATAAATTCATTAACACTTTTATTGCATAATTTTGAGACCAATTTTAGATTAATAAAATCATTAATCTTTAAATATTGAATAATAATTTTAAAATCATTTTTTTTCAAAAAATCTCTAAAATTAAAATGAGAAATATGAAAATTTTCTTCAATATCATTTGAATTTAATAATAAATTATTTTTTCCGAGAAAATCCAAATCTGTAATTGGAGAAATTAATAAAGGATCATTTTCATTAAAAAATAAACCACTTTGAATTGTTGATTCCATTGTTAAAAGTCTATTTTCATCAAATGTTTTACTTAAAATTTCAGAATTTTGGATTTGACTATTTGAATTATTAATTTTATCTTTACTTATTGATAATAAATTATTTGTTGGGATTTTAGATTTTTTATTAATTTTATTTATTCCTTTCTTTGTTATTTGTCTTTCTGTTTTTGATCTTTTTAATGACTTTTGAATATTATTTGAACTTGTATTTAAATGTATTTTTGAATTTGTTGTCATTCTTAAATTATTTTTATCATTTTTTTTAATATTATTATTCTTTTGATTTAATAAGTTTCCATTTGATTTACTTTTTGACATTTTTTCATTTTTATTTGGAATTTTATTTATGGGTATTTTACTTGTTTTAGATAATAATGAATCTTTTAAATTGAAATTTGAAATTGTATTTCTTTTTCTATTTCTTATTTCTTCTTTTTCTTTTTCTTGTAAATTTTTCTCTAATTCAATACAATTATTTGTTATTGAATTTACTGTACTTTGTGTTTGAATTATTGTTGCAAATTGTGAATTTGTTCTTAATTCCAAATTTTTTAATTTATCATCAAATTTTCTTCGAAGTAAATTTATTAATATATCCTTTTTAAATTGAGTAATATTTTGTTTCATTTTGAAATATATAAAAATTAAAAAAATTTAAAATAGTAATTAAATATTTTTCGAAATTTGATCACAAAAGATAAAAAATAATTTTTCATTCAATTCGATAAAATATGGTAAAAACATATCTTCGATTTGATTTAACTTCAACTTTAGGTCAAATAACATCAAATTCTTCAAATATTGTAATATCAAAATCAAAGAAAGAAATTTATACATCATGTAATGATTATATATTAAGTTTTGATTTAAAAACAGGACTTCAAAATTTAAAATTAACAGACCAAAAAATTAAAATAACTTGTTTATCAATTTCTAAAAATTATTTAGCTGTTGGTTATGAAAATGGTTCTATTTGTTTAATTGATATTTCTCTTCCTAAAAATGAAATTAAATTTACAAATAAAAAATATTTTGTTCATAAAAGTTCTGTTGCTTCTTTAAATTTTAATTCAGATGAATCTTTAATTCTTTCTGGAAGTAATGATACTAATTTAATTATAACTGATTTAATTGGAGATATTTCTTTATATAAATTTACTGGACATAAAGATAATATTATTAAATGCGAATTTTATTATAATAATGAAGATTATATTTTTTCACTTTCAAAGGATAATTCTTTTAAAATTTGGAATACTAAAAATCAAATTTGTTTATTTAATTATATTGATATGGTTCATAAAAATACTAATTTTTTAAATGTTGAGAATTTTATTATTTTTGGTTCTTATGATGAAAAAATGAAAATTTTTGAAATTAATAATGAAGAATTAAATAAAACTGAAACTAATACTGGAAATAAAAAATTATTTATTCAAAAAGGACAATTAATTAGGCAATGTAAATCCAAGACTTTAAGTTTTGATAAAAATGATGATAATACTATTTTTTGTGTTTTAAATAATGATAATTCTGTTGAATTCTTTAAAATTTTAAATAAAAAAGAAATCATAAATAGATTAATTCAAAGTTTAGCATCTAAAGATAAAAATGAGAAAAAAGAAAAATTAATTAAAAAAGAAAAATTTAATGGATTTGTAAATAAAGCTAAAGAACTTTATAAAAATAAAGAATATAATTATAATGCAAAATTTCATTCAATTTTTAAATTTGAAGAAAATGAAAATAATATAAAAAGAAATTCAAAAATTTATTCTTTATTTATAATCGATAATTATCATTTTGGAATAGGAAAAAATAGAAATATAATAGAAATATATAATTTTTCAACAGATATGTTAAATGAGGATATTTATAAAAGAGATAAAGAAAATTTTTTAATAAATGAAATAAATTTAAATTCAGATAATTTTATTTTAAAAAAGGATTTTTCAATTAATTCTTTTGGACATAGAGAAGCAGTTAAATATATAAAATATACTTTTGATAGTAAAAAATTTATAACAATTAGTAATGATTGTGCTAAACTTTGGAATATAAATTCATATAATCCTATAAAAACAATACAAATAAAAAATGGAAGTTCTTGTTCTTTTTTTAATAAAGATTTATTTTTGGCTATTTCAACAAAAGAAGGGAATATATTTATTTTAAATGTTAATTCTTTTGAAATTTTATATTCTGAAGAAAAAATCCATGATGAGTTAATTTATAATATTTTAACATATAATATAACTAAAAATAAAACACGATTAATTTCTTGTTCTTCCGATAAAAAAATAAAATTTTGGGATATAAATTATTCAAATGAAAATGAACTATCATTTGAATTATATAATGAATTAAATTTATTAGATTCAGTAACTTATTGTTTATTATCTCCAGATAAAAAGTTTTTAGCATATTCATTAATGGATAATTCAATAAAAATAATATTTGAAGATTCTCAAAAAATATTTTTAAATTTATATGGTCATAAAATGCCAATTACTTGTTTTGATATTAGTTCAGATGGTAATTTATTAATTAGTGGTTCAATTGATAAAAATATAAAAATTTGGGGAATGGATTTTGGTGATTGTCATAAAACTTTTAAAGACAATTCAGATACAATAACTTGTATTAAATTTTTTAATTTAACTCATTTTTTTTTATCAGCTTCAAAAGATAAAACTATTAAATTTTATGATGCTGATTTATTTCAATTAATTTATGAATATTCTAATAATTTTTTTTATGATACAGTATATTGGTTTGATATTAATAAAGAAGGTACACAATTTATTTGTGTTTCAGGTGATTTTTCAATTAAAATATTTGATATAACAGAAGAACAAATTATACCAAAATTTACTCAAGAAGAAAAAATAGATAAAATTATTAATGAAGAAGTTGAAAAAGAATTTGAAAAAAAAGATTTTTTAATTAATCCTTTAAATAAAGAAATTGATAGTATTATTCCTGTTAAAAAAAGAATGGATAATATTGGTTTTGCTGAAGAAATTATGGATGCTTTAAATTTATGTGATAAATATAAAGATGATATTTATCAATATGAAATTGCTATGGAAGAATATAATGAAACTTTAAAAATTGTTAATAGTAAAGATAAAAATAAAATTGAAAATATTAAATTTTATAATTTAGAAATTCCTGAAAAACCACAAAAAAGTTTATTATTTTTAGGAATGAATATTTTTGAATATATGTTATATTCAATTAAAAAAATTAGAATGAGTGAATTAGAAAGTTCTTTAAATAATATTCCTTATACTTATTTTCAAAGATTACTTTTTTATTTTGAATATTATATTAGAAATAATATTGAAATTGAATTAATAGGAAGATGTATTATATTTTTTTCATTTTTATATCAAAATCAAATTTCTAATGATAAAACTATAATAAATTTAATGATTTCTATTAAAGAACATTTAAAAGGAAGATTACAATTTAATTTAGACCTTCTTAATTTTAATATTAAAAGTATTGATATGATTTTAAGATATAATGATTTAAGAGAAAAGGCAAATGAAGAATATAAAAATAATATTAAAGATAATATAGACAATTATTTAAAATAAATAAAATCATTAAAATTTAAATGAAAAAGTTAATAATTTTCAAAAAAATCATTCTTTAAAAAATTTTTATAATGAAATTTTATATTTTTTTTTGAAAATAAATTTGGAAATATTTAAAAATTATAACACATTGTTAGATAAAAAATTTCCATATCAATATAGTATGGAATAATTTATATTTTTTTATTAATGATAATTTATTCATTCTTTTTAAATTTCTTTTTAGATAATTTTCTAATTGTTTTTCACAATTTTTTTCATTTTTATTTTTATTTTTGCACGAATTTCTAATCATATGATATTTTTCTATTTTTGAATAAACATTTATATTTTTTAAATTTATCCACTTGAAGAAGTGAAAAGAAATGGTCTTTTTAATATTTTTTTTGAATAATAATAAGATAAGTTATTGATTATTTATCTAATTCAACTTCTTATTGAATCTATTGGGCTTTCCTTTTATTAAATATTAAAAATAAATTAAATATATTAAAAATTGTATCAACCTTATTTTTTTTCATTAAATATTCTTAATAAATTTAAAGTAATGTTAAATTTTTTTTATTTAATAATTTATTTTCATATTTTTCATAAAATTTAATATTAATAGTTATAAAGAATAAATTTTCTTTTAATGGGGATTGGGGATTGGGGGTTGGGGATTGGG
>JAJJKW010002247.1:0-10330 GCA_023805745.1 Isotricha sp. YL-2021b
AAAGATAATAGTTTAATTTATTAGATATCCATTAAAATTATTATTATAATAATTGAAAAAAAATATTATAGTTTTTGAATATAAATTCTGGTTCTAAAATATTACATTAAAATAGTTTAAACTTAAATTATCTATATTTTAGAAGAATTAACAGAATAATTTATTTATTAAAATTTAATTATTTTAAATGATGATTAATTTAAGATAAAAAATCTTTAAAATGTTTTATTTTTTCAAATAAATGAATTATTTTTATATCTTCTTAAAAAATGAAATATAACTTATTTCTATTTTTCTTATCAATTGTCTTTTTTATAAATTGTGAGGAAATTGGAATTAAATTAATAAAAAAAGATGATATGAATAAATATCATGCATTTAACATTACATTTGATTTTTCATCAATAGAAGAAAATTATGACACAATAGTTGTTAACTCATTAAAACAAATTTTAAATAAAATTGGAGAACTTTTTTCTAAGCTTATAAATATAAAAGGAACAAATATAATAAAAACACCTTTAAATCCAAAAGATTTTTGTAATGAAAAAATAACAAAATTTAATTCTCAATTAAATAAAGGTATTGAAACAGATTTATTAATTTATCCTTTATTTGAAAATACTAATGAAATAATTGAAAGAAATCGTGAAATTTGTGCAATAGATTTAGACAATAAAAGACCAATTATCGCTTTTCTATTTATTAAACAATTTAATAAATTTTCCATTAAAGATGAAATGGAAATAATTTATGAAATAGTTTCTTTTTTAGGTTTTAATGAAAAAACTTTTAAAGATAAAGGTATAATAAGACGTAGAAGATTAGATTTTTATTCACTAAGAAATATAAATGAAAAAGATACTGAAAAATGGATAGGATTAAAAACAGAAAAATTATTTGGTAATTATTATTTAAAATTAAATGATGATATAATGTCAAAAAGAAAAAAAAGAAAAATGGAATTTTCTTCTCAAACTTTAATAACTCTTCAAAGATTAAAATGGTATCAAATTAATTTATCTTCATGCGGATATTCATTAAATGGAAATCTTGAATATTTGAAAAGTCCAATTAAAATATATATTAAACAAAATTTAAATAAAGATTTCATTTTATTTTGTTATGGAAATAAAAAAAAGAGACAATTAATTGGAAAATGTAATCTTTTAAATGATTCTTATATTCCAAAAAATACTTTAAAAAAAGTAAATCCAAATTTTTATTCAAATTATTTTAGTGGAAAACATACATTAAATAGAAGATTACTTTTTAATATTACTATTCCAAATAGAAAAAGACCTCAAATAATAAATTTATTATCTCCAAAAAAAAATGGAAAATGTAAAAATCCACAAAGAACAATATTTTTTTATTATCCAAAAATATTTCATTTAAAACATACTAATTTAGAAGGATATAATATTGAACCTTATGAAATAAAAAATAAAAATATGACAGTATATTTTTCATATTATGTTACAAATCATTTTGATCATCCTCCACTTGCAAAATTAATGAAATATAATAATATATCAAGAAATGTAAATACTTATTTAACAAATTATTTACATTATCGTTATAATGATGATAAATTACAAGAAATTTTTGGTAATTTTGGAAAATATCAAGTATCAAATCAAGTTATAAATTCAACTATTCTTTTTGGAGATAAATTAAATTTATATTATTATTATAGAATATTTGCAAAAAAATTTCCAAATGATTTTAATTTCCATCCTGAATCATATATACTTCCTCAAGATAAATTATTAGTATTAAAAAAATTTAAAAATTATACTCAAACAAAAAATGATTTATGGATATATAAACCACCAAAAGGATTACAAGGAAAAGGAATAAAATTTATGAAAACAAAAGTAGATTTTGTAAAATATTCTTTTATAAGTAGATATATATCAAATCCTCATTTATTATATAAGAAAAAATATCATTTAAGATTATATTATGTTGTAACTGGGATTTTGCCTTTAAAAATTTATATATTTTATGAAGGACAAGTTATGAGAGCATCAAAAGAATATTCTTATGATTTAAATAAAATAGAAATAAAAAGTTCAATGATAACAAATGCACATTGGAATTTAGGAAAAGAAGGTTATATTCGTAATGTAACTTTTGATACAGAAATTGGAAGTGAATGGACTATTAAAACTTTATCTAAATATATTGAAAGAAATAATGGAAATTGGACTAAAATTTGGAATGGAATTAAAGATATTGGTATTAAAACTATTTTAATGAATTATGATAAAATCCAAAAAAAATTTTTAAATGAATTAACTAATTTAAGAAATAATAATATTATTCATAGATATGCATTTGATATTATGATTGATGATAAATTAAAACCTTGGTTATTAGAAGTTAATCCAAATGGTGCTATGGAATTTTATAATAAAATTAATTTATTTAATAAAGTAAAAATTGAAACTGATGATTTAAATTTAATTGGATTAGTTCCTTTTGATCATATTACTGAGGAACCTTTAGATAAAGAAATGAAATATAAAAATAAAGTTGATGAAGCTATTCAACTTTCTATTTGTGAATTTGAAAGACCTCAAGGAGGATTAGAAAGGATTTTTCCTGTTAAAAATACTTTAAATTATTATAAAAAATTCATTGAATATCATGATGAATATAATAAAGCTCTTTGGGATTTAATTGAAAATGATAAAATTTAATTTGATATAAAATAATTAGAAAATATTATGTAAATTATTATATATATTATTTTTTATTAATAATAAAAGAAAGATATTTAAAATTGAAAGGATTTCATTAACTATTTAATTTTACTTACAATAGTCATATTTATTATAAAAAAGAGATTAAATAATATGTAATTATAATAATAAAAGAATTAAAAATTATTTTACATCTTTATCTATTTGAAAGAAAAATATTATTAATAAAAAATAATTCATATAAAAATTAATGAATATTAGATGACAATTATTAATTTCCCTAAAATTTCATTCATTTTAATTTCATATTTTTTTTAATAAGTATTTTTGTTCATTCTTATTTTTCTAAATACATTTTTATTATCTAAATTTCTTCTTTTTCTTCTCCTAAGTTGGGGAAATGAAAATTTTCATTATTCAAATTCCATCATAAACCTTTTTACTTTGTTAAATAAAGACAATTTTTGATTATACATCATTATTTTTTATTTTTAATTAAAGAATGAATTAAAAAAAAAAATGAAATATATTATAAAAATTATTTGAGATTTTATAGTATAATAGAAATATATTAACTAATTAAAACCATAGTAAATATTCAAAATTTATTTAAAGAAAAAAATCAATGTTTATTTAATAATTGTTAAACATTTATTATCTTTTTAATTTCAATTAAAAATATTAAATTAATTTTTTTCAAATTTAAAAGAAACAATTATAGAAATATATAAAATTAAATAAAGAATTATTGTATTTTTTTACTGAAAAATTTATGATAATTGAATTTTATTCATTATCATACTTTATTTCAAGTATTTTTTTTCAAAAAATGTATTATAATTTGGTAATAATTTATGGAATTTATGTTTATTTTTGAAATGGAAAAATTAAAAAATATAAATAAAAAATAAAAGTATTATGTAAGTATTTTAAAATGAAAAATAAATTTTCAATATCAGCAAATGCTATTTTTAATTCTTTTCTATATTAATTTTTTTTAAATAAATTAACTTTCTAATTAAAGAATTCAGACATATTAAATTTATATATTAAATCAAATTTAGTTGATATAAATGGTTTTTATAAATAATGAGATAATTTTTATTTAAGTTTAAACTTTTTTAATTGTACATTAAAAACAATTTAATTAATTACTTTGATGGTTTTGTTATAAAAATTTAGAATAACATTTGAAGAATAATTTTTTGAAATATATCCATTTTAAAGAATAATCAAAAGTTAAAATAGAAAAGTGATAATAAGATAAAATATAAATATATATATTATTTCATTGAAAAAATGAAAATGATTTTAACTTTCTTTTATTTTAATTTATTATATTATTCTTTATGTGTTTTAAGAAGGGAAGAATGGAATACATTTTTAAAAAAAATAAATGAAAATTTATTTAATGGAGAATGGAATAAACTTAAAAATTTAACTACTCCTAATAGTGGTGAAATAAATATATATTTTGATGAAATAGATTCAAATTTGGAAATTAAAATTAATATTTTTGATAATATTATTCTATTTCCATCTTTATATTTTTTTACTATTAATTGGGAAAAAATAGAAGAAAAAAATTACACTTTGAATATTATAAATAATGATTCCATTATTATCTCAAAAAATGAATTTCATGATGAAAAAAAGTTTTTTATTGAATTGTCAAATAATACAAATAATTTAAAAGGAAAATTAATATTAAATAAAAATATATTGGAATTTAACTGCAAAAAAAAAAATGAAAATTATAAACTTGACTTTTTAGATGAAATAAATATTTTTTGTTCAGTCTTAATATTTTTAATTATTATAGAAATAATTTTCATGAAATTTATGGAAAAACCAAAAATATTTAATAATATATCAAGAAAAATGATGATTATAATTTTTTCATTAACTTTAAATAATATGTTCTATATTTTTTATCTTTTAATTAAAACACAATTTTATTGTGGTTTTTTTATTTTTAAGTTTATTGGTTTATTTATTTTCATAAATTTCATAAATGGATTGATTAATATACTTTTTGGTATACCACCAGTTGGAAACATAGCTATTATAGAGTTTAGTTCTTATTTAGATTCACATAAATATAAATTATATGGAATTTTACCATTAATTTTACTTTTTGTTTATTTTATTTTTCTTTTGAGAATTTTTTTTTTAATTGATGATTTAATAGAGTATTCTTTTTCATATCTTAAATTAAAAAATAGATTAAAAAGCCAAAGATATGAGAGGGAGTATATTGAAAAAAAGTTAAATGAATATAAATTTGAAAAAAAATTTCAAATAATTTTTAATTTATTAATATTTAGTCCGATATCATTAATATTATATTGCTTTATGATTAAAATATCAGTCTTAATGTATATTTATCATTCATTAATATTAATACCTCAAATTTTTCATCATTTAAAAGTGAATAAATATTTAGATAAAACTGAAAAAAAAAATTTATTTAAATTTTATCCAATGGTATTATTAGATAAAATAATATTTATAATTTATTTTTATTCAATTAATATTGATTTTCTAATTTTTATTGGAATTATATGTTTAGAATTTATTATTTTAATAATAATTGATTTATTTAATATTGGATTTAATATAGAAATTTTTACTTTAGTTTGTAAATTTTACAAAGATTTATATTCAGTTTCTAAGGCTGTAAATAAAAATATTGAAGAAATTTATTCTGATGATTGTCCTATTTGTTTTGGAAGTTTAGGAGGAGATGAAGAAAATAATTTAATTGTTCAATTTGATACTGATGATAAAATTGAAAATAATAATTCGTTCAATCTTTTTTTCATTAAAAAAACTATTGAAGAAAAAACTTTAAATAATAAATATGCTGTAACACCATGTAAACATATATTTCATACTAAATGTTTGAAATTATGGTTAAAAGAAAATGATACTTGTCCATTATGTAAAGGTTATTTAGAAGATATTTAAATATTTATGTTATTTATTAAATAAAAACAATTTTTAGTTAATTTAAAATTTTTTTATTTCATTTTTCATTCATTTTAGGAATATTTTTTATTTGAAATCTAAGAGTAATTATTATTTTTTATTTCAATAATTATAAATTGAAAATAATTTAATATTATTTTAAATTTATTGTTGATGAATTGAAAACATATTTTTATTTAATTAAATTAATATTATGTTTTTTTTATTTTAAAATGAAAGGAAAAGAAGCTTTGTTATATTATGAAACTAAACAAAGTGAAATATCTCTTCCAGAATCTTTAAATAAATTCTTCGAAAAAATAAAAATACTTTTTAAAACAGAAGATAATCAAACATTCGTTATAAAAGATGAAAATGGGACAATAATAAAAAATGAAGATTATTTAAAAAAATTGAATAGTAATGAGAAACCGAAATTTTATGTTGAAAAAATACTAATAAAAATGAATGATATAAATATATGGGATAAATATCAAAAAATTCAAAAAATTACTTCAGGAACTTTTGGAAATATTTATTCAGTGAGAAATAAAGAAAAAGGGAATATTAGAATAATTAAAGAAATTGGAAAAACAAAATATCAAAAATCAGAAGAAGAACTTATAAAATTAATTAATAATGAGAGTTTAATATCAATAATAGAAATAATTAAATCTAAAGATTATTATTATATTGTAATGGAATCAGGTTTAATTAATTTAGAGCAATATATGAATATTAGAGAAAATGGATTATCTATAGAAGAATTAAGAGACTTTTTAATAGAACTAAATAAAATATTAAAAAGTAAAGATAAAATTTATAGAGATTTAAAATTAGCAAATATATTAATATCAATGAATAAAATAAATAATATATCAATTAAAATAAGTGATTTAGGGTTAAATCAAAATTTAAATGATGAAATAACAATGAGTTCAAGTAAAATTCCTTATACAAGATCTCCTGAAGTTCTTGATGATTTTAACGTTAATATTAAAAGTGATATATGGAATTTAGGAGTTATAATTTATTATCTTTTTTTTAAAGAATATCCTTATAATGGAAATACCGAAATTCAATTATTTAACAATATTAAATCAGGAAAACAATTTAAATTAAGTAATGATAATAATTTAAATGATTTACTCAATAAAATGATATGTATTGATATAGATAAAAGAATTTCATGGGATGATTATTTTAATCATTCATTTTTTCAAATTAATAATGAATACACAATAAAATATCCTGAATTTGAATTTATATGTAACATTCATTCAAAAATAATTGAAGTATATTGTTTTAATTGTAAAAAAAATATTTGCCAAGAATGTATAGAAGAACATTTAGCTCATAATATTATTCCTTTAAATAAAATAGGAATGAGTAAAGAAGAAATAAAAAATGCAGAAAATCTAATTAATGAAACAAAAATAAATTTAGATAAGATGAATAAAATTAAAAATGATATAATTTTATTTCTTAATAAAATTAAGGATATTAAAGAAAACACTATCATTTATGAAAATGATAAAAAAAATAATTTTAAAGAATATTATATTAAATACTTAGAAATAATAAAAGAAAAATCAAAAATAGAAGGAAATTTAAATTACATTCTATTTGAAAATGAATCTTGTATATTAGAAAATGGAGAAATTGAAATTGAATTTTAAGTTATATTATTAATAAATAAATAGTAGGTTAAGACAATTTATAATGATTGAATAGTCGGTATATTATTTTAATGATAAATGAATAAAAAGTAAGACAAATTAATAATAAATAAATAGTACGTATAATTTAATAATTATGAATACAGTGCGTAAGAAATAATAATAAAAAAGAATAGATTGTAAGAATTATTTATAATTAAATAAAAGATTTTAAGAGATATTAATAATAAATAAATAGTGAGTAAGGGAAATATATATATTAAAACTATAGTATGTAAGATTTTGAGTAAAAAAATTAAATAGGATGTATAGTTATTTGATTTAAAAATGAATAGAGAGGATATAATAAAATAATGTATATAGAAAGTATGATATTTAAATTATAATTAGATTGTAAAAAAATTTAATAAAAAAGAATAGAGGGTAAGATAAATTAATGAAAAATCAAAAGTGGGTTAGATATAGAAATAATAAATATAGGAAGTATATATAAATAATAAATGAAAAGGATGTAAAATTAATGAATTATAAAGAAACAGTTAGTAAGATAGATTTATAAATAAATAGTCAGTATTATATATTTATGATAAATAAAAAAGAGAGTAAGATATTAATAATAAATTAAAAGTCCGTAATAAACATTTATTAATAAATGAATAGAAGGTATTTTTTTATTAATAAATATTTTTGAAATAAAATATTTATTAAATCCCATTTGGCACAAGAAGCTGATGGCTTGAAAATTATTTCTTTTGATGAAAAAAAAAAAATTTTAGATTTTTATCTTTCTTCATTTAATAAAAAAATCTTTAAATTAGAATTATATGATTATTTTGGAGTGAAAAAAATAATATTTGATAAAATATATTTGAAAGAAAGTTTCATTAATTCTTTAAAACAACAATCCGGAAAAAAATATGATTATTTAGAGAATTTTTTTAATACAATCATTCAATTTAACGAATAATTACTATAAATTCAAAAAAATTAATGTTTTAGTTCTCCAATAATAGGAAAATTGTTTAAATATTTAATCTTGTTTAAATAAATAAATTTAATATAAATAAATATTTAATAAATATAAATATTATTAAATGGTATATAAATTGGATATTATTGAAAACACATGAATTATAAATATGTATTAATAATTGAAAATATTGATATTTTAGTATATTTAATTTAAAGAAAAATTAATAAAATAGGAGATTAAAATATTTTATTATTTAATTAATTCAATTCAAATTCAAACTTTTTGATTTTTTTAATTAAAAAAGCCTCGATTTTAAAATTATGTTTTTTTATAGTATTTTTAAATAATTAGACATTAATCACAAAAACAAACTAATAAAAAAAAAACAAGTTTTTTCTAAAGAAATTTTTGAAAAATGTAAATCACTTTAAATAAAAGGATTTTCTTTATTGAAATCAATATTATCTCCTTCAATTATATCTTCATTATTTTTATATAATGCATTGTTACTAAAAATAATTTTCAACAAATATTTAAAGATGTTAGAAATTATTTTTCTTTTTACAAAATTCAATGTAATAAAATAATCCAAGAAATAAATATAAATTATTTGAAAAACTCAATATAAGACTTTTTAAAAATTAAAACAATAAAATTAATTATAAAAAAATTATTATTTAAAATATAATTATATCAAAATTTGATTTAGTTTTTCAAAAAAATTGTAAAAACATTATTTTAAATTTATTTCATTTCAAAAAATATTTCCAATAATTATTTTATTTAATGATCATCACATTTATTAAACTTTTCCTTTTTAAAAAAAAAATAAATTTGAAAAAAAAAATATAATGATGATTTGAAAAAAAAATAAGTAAACTTTTTTTCATAATAATTTCCCAATTTTCTATTAAACATAAATTTTTCAGAAAGAGTCAAAATAAAAAGGATTTATCAAAAGAAAGTAAAAATAAAAAACATAATGGATTCAAAAATTACAGAATTTTATCTTGTTTAAAAAGAAATGGGACAGTTTTCATTCATTTCTTAAATTATTATATATTAACATAATATAAATTATTATTACCTACTCATTTAGAAGGAAGAAGAGTTTTTTATCATTCAACAGCTTTTTTTGTGAAAAATTATAAAGAAGGATTTTAGTTGAATATGCAAGAAAAAATTATATTCCTTTTTCAAATAATATTAATAATATTTTTATAAATATGGAAAAAAATAAGGATTAAGATATCAAATTAAAAATTATTAAGATTTTTAATTCAATCAAATAAAATAATAAAATTAAAAATTAGAAATATTAATTTTTATACTATCAATTCATTAATTGATTCTATTTGTTTTGATGAAAATTGGAAAAGTGATGATTATAATCCTCTTTTTCATAATTCTCAATATTTTGTTTGTGAATGTGTTAAAAAATTAAATGCAATAAGAGAAAAATTAAGATATTATAGAGGATTTCATAATTATTCTATTGCAATTTATCTTTCTTGTATTATAAGAGAATTAGAAAAAAATGAAAATGATATTTCTCAAATTTTCGATAAAATACAATTAATTGGTCCTATTGAAGCAATTGTTAGAGATATAGAATTAAGTATTTTTCAAGGAATTAAAAAAATATTTGATTAATTGATTGAAATATTTTCTATTTATAATTGAAAATTAAAAAAAAATTTAATAAAAATAATAATTGAATATTAAAAATAAACTTCAATAAATAAAATTAAACATCTTAAAAAAAAATAATAAAATTTACAAATATAAATTCTCCTTAAACCACCAATTCCTAAAAAAAAAAATTAATAAAAAAAACAATGAATAATAAATAAAAAAAAAAAAACAAAACCCTAACTCCACAATACCTAAAAAAAAAAAAAAAAAATAAATTCTTGTAAAAAAAAAATAAATACCCTTTACAAAAAAAAAAAAAAAAAAAAAAAAAAAAAAATGAAAAAAAAAATTAGTGTAAAAAA
>JAJJKW010002248.1:0-10303 GCA_023805745.1 Isotricha sp. YL-2021b
AATATATTCCAGGAGATAATTTATTTAAAGTAATAACAAATAAGAAATATTTTAAATTTACAGAAAAAGAAATATGTCAAATAATAACATGTTTATTAAAAGCAGTATTATTTCTTCATCATAATAATATAGTTCATAGAGATATAAAACCAGAAAATATATTATTTTCAGTTCCAGGAGATTTTAATGCTTTAAAATTAATAGATTTTGGTTTATCAATTCAAAAAAATGCAAAAAATGATAATAGAAGAGTAGGAACACCATATTATATGAGTCCAGAAATGATTCATGGTAATTTTGTATATGAAAGTGATATGTGGAGTATTGGAGTTATTTTATTTGTTATGGTAACTGGAAAACAACCTTTTAGAGCAAGAGATAAAGAAGGAGTTTTTGAAAAAATATTAAATGCAAAATATGATAAAAAATCACTTGAAAAAAGTAAATGTTCTCCTGAATTAAAAGATTTAATTAAAAAAACTTTAGTTAAGGATTATAAAAAAAGAATTTCTATTGAAAGTGCTTTACAACATAAATGGTTTTCTTTATTTGAAAATAATATAAATAATTTCCAAATTATTGATCAAGATATTCTTGATTCATTACAAAATTTCCAATATACTAATATATTACAAAAAGAAACTTTTTATTATTTAGCGAAATTATCGAATGATAAAGAAATATTAAAATTAAAAAAAGCTTTTGAAATAATTGATAAAGATAATTCAGGTGAAATTGAATATGAAGAAATTCCTAAAATTTTCGAAGATTTAGGTATTCAAGCTTCAGAACAAGAATTAAAAAATATATTTAAAAGTCTTGATTTTCATTGTGATGGAAAAGTAAATTATTCTGAATTTTTAGCTGGAACTTTATCTTCTTTAAAAGTTTTCAAAGATGATAAATTACATTCAGCTTTTAAATATTTTGATGTAAATGATGAAGGTCAAATAACTTGTGACTCTATTATTAGTGCTTTAAAAGCTAGTAATGTTTGTGTTGATGAAATGGAATTGATTGATTATTTTAATAAAAGAAAATTGAAAAAAATTAATTTTGAACAATTTAAAACACTTGTTCTTGCTAAAAATTATGAGGAAGAAAGAATTAAAAGATTTAGATCTAAATCTATTAATACTGAAATAGATTATTAATTTTTTTCAGTTTAATCTTTATAAAAGTATATATATAATCAAAATTTGTGTAATTTTTATTGGAGTGAATTGAATTTTAATTATTCTTTAAATATGTATAAATTCAGTAGTTATGTCATAAAATTAATCTTATTAAATAAATAATAATTAAATATATATATAATTTTTTGTATTTAAATTTTTTTTGAAAACCGTCAAATGAATAAATAAAAAAATATAGTTCATTCTGTTTTTATTAAAAAAATTGAAAAATATAATATTGAAATAGTTTTTAGATATTTTTTTTAATAAGAAATTTAATGTATAAAAATATGTATAAAATTATATATAAAATTATATATATAAAAAAATTGAAAAATTGTTGTAGTAAAGTTTTTCACTTTATTTTTCTGAAAAGGTAAATTTATTTCTGTATATATATAAGTTATATATTTATCATTGAAAAAAGTGCAAATAATAATAAATTTAGATTTATTATTTCAAAAAAAACAATGGATATAAAATTTAAATCAATTTATCTTTAATTTTGTCAAATTATGATTTTATTTGACAACTGATTTTTATAGTTTCTAATTTATAAAAAAATTTTAAAAATCTGTCAAATATTATTCAAAATATATAAATATATATCAATGGAAGAATATATTTTTCTTGAGATAAATAATTTCTAATTTATTTTTTTCTTCAATTAAATTAAATATATCAAATGGAGGAAATAAAAAAAAATTTTAAAAGAGAAATAAAAAGTATGATATATACAGAAATATCAAACAATAGGAAATATCTTTTTAAAAAAATAGAAAATAAAATAAATGAAATATTTAAGGAATATAAAAATAAAATAAGAAAATTAAAACAAGATAATAAAAATATTTCAATTAAAGAAGAAACAAATAATACTTCTGAATCAAATATAAATTCTACAAAAAAACCATATAAATTAAGGATTAAAAAAGAACAATTACTACTTTTTACTAATAAAAAAATAGATGAATATTTATTACCTAGAGAAGATTTTTTAAACAATGATTTTGAAATTCAGATAAAAGATTCAAAAAAAGAAAAGAAAAAAAAAGATGTTGTAGAAAAATAATGTTATAAGATTAATATTTAACTAGTAAATTACCTATAAATATCTAATATATGTGAATTATTTTAAAATAAAAATAAGCTTCACTCCTATTTTTATTATTCAATATATAAATTTTAAATGTTTTTAAAAAAATTTAAAAAAATTTTTGCTCTTTTGAAAAAAATATTTGTCAAATTATTTTTTTAAAAAAATAATATCAATTTTAAAGATAAATATTAATTTATTTTCCATCCAAAGAAAAAATAAATGGTTTGATTGTAGAAAACTTTTTTAACTTTTGATTTTGATCAGCTCTATTATTTTCTTTTACTTTAGGATAAAACTTTATATTATTTAATAATAAATCTATTTTAGGATATAAGCTTTTCCTCTTTTCAATATAAATTCTTTTTCTTTTTTTATTTAACATCCCTTTATTATTCCTTTCTATCTTTTCCATAAATCAAAAAAAAAGATATAAAAAAAAATTCCAAAAAAAATATATTAAAATAAATTTCTTTTTGATTAAATATAAATAAAAACCAAAAAACTATCAAAAAAAAAAGACAAATCAAATCAAATCATAAACTTTTCAATATCAAAAAAAAGCATAAAAATTAAGCTAATCCCGTAGCACCTCCAGCTTGAATAATTCCAACAATAATTCCAAACAGTCCAAGAGCACTTCCGAAAATTTCAATAATAAGAATTTTAACAAAAGTTTCCGGAGTTTGTGCATCAGCAATAGCAGCATTAGATCCAGTAACACCAACACAAACACCACAGAATAAATTACTTAATCCGACATATAAACCACAAGTAAATAAAGAAAAACCAGTCCAAAGAGAATAATCATAATTTTTATTTATATCATGATTAGAATCAATTTTTCCTGACATAATAATTCCCATAATTACACCATAAATTGCAACTGCTTCACAAAAAATTACACTTATTAAATTTTTTGATGTTATTCTTGGTGCTTTTATTGATGATGATAATAATGAAGAACCTGTTAAAAATATTCCCCATGCTGCTCCTAATACACTAAATCCTAATGCAAATGCTATTCCTGTATATGCCCAAAAAAATGGAGATATGTTATATAATGTCTCTGACCATGGATCTGTTACATCTGTTATATTTGATACTGGTGTTGACATTTTTTTTTTCTTTTTTTTTTTTTTTGATTTTTTGAACAATTTAATTTTTTATTCTTTTTATATTTTATTTTATTTTTTTAATTTTTTATCATATATATATATTTGATATATATTTATGAGTGATAGTAATTCTTCGTTTAAAAAACCGAAATATCATGAAGGAGGAAAGAATAAAAATTTATTATATTATATTCAAGGTTCTCTTGATAATTCTTTGAAAATGAAAAATATGGCTTATCAACATATAGATTCATTTAATTATTCAATGGGAACAATTTTAAAAATTCTTCCAAAATATATAAGACCAATAGAAATAAAAGCAAATGAACAAACATCCTCAGTTTTTACTAAAAAATGTATAATATCTTTAGATAATTTAGAACTTGGAAAACCAGAATTAGATATTCCAAATATTTCATATAAATATGATAAAACTCTTTATCCTAGAGAATGTAGAGAAAGACAAATAAATTATAATGCACCTTTACAAGCAACAATAACAATGAAATTTGATAATTCTCAACCTCAAACTTTTGTTGACAAATTAGGTTATATTCCAATTATGGTTCAAAGTGATTTTTGTAATTTAAAAGGAAAAAATATTAATGAATTAATTAAATTAAAAGAAGATATACATGATTTTGGAGGTTATTTTATTATTAATGGATTAGAAAAATTAATTAGAATGATTACAATTACAAGAAGAAATTATCCTATTGCTTATGTAAGAGCAAGTGCTGCTAAAAAAAAACAAAATTGTTCTGAATTTGTTTGTGAAATGAAATGTGTTAGAGAAGATTTAACTTCACATACAATTTCATTACATTATATGAATGATGGTACAATTTGTTTAAGAATATTAATAATGAAACAAGAATTAATGATTCCATTAATTTTAATATTAAAAGCTCTTTTAGACTGTCCTGATATGTATCTCTATAATAGAATTGTAAGAGGAAATAATAATAATTCTAAATTAACAGAATGTGTAGAAGTTCTTATTGCCGATGGTAAAAAATATGGTTATTCAACAAAAAAAGAATATTTATCTCATTTAGGAAGAATGTTAAGAAATACAATAGGTTTCAGAAATATAACAGATATAACAAATGAAGAAGTAGGAATATTTTTTATAAAAGAATATATATGTATTCATGCAAATGATTGGAATGATAAATTTAATATATTATGTTTAATGTCAGAAAAATTATATTCTTTATCTTTTGGAATAATAAAACCAGATAATTACGATGCACCAAATAATCATGAAGTTCTTTTATCAGGACATTTATATTTAATGGTATTAAAGGAAAAAATAGGAGATATGTTAAATAATTTAGAACAGAAAATAACATTATTTTTCAAAAAAGGAAAAGACAAGCAAAAAGCAAAAGACATAAATTGGCTAAAAAAAATAATAGATGGTTTAGTTCCATTAGGAAAGCGAATAGAATATTTTTTATCGACAGGAAATTTATTAAGTAAAACAGGATTAGATTTAAAGCAGCAAGTAGGATATACAATAGCAGCAGAGAGATTAAATATAATGAGATACATAAGTCATTTTCAATCCATTCACCGAGGTCAATTTTTTCAAACAATGAAAACAACAGCACCAAGAAAACTACTTCCTGAAAGTTGGGGATTCCTTTGTCCAGTTCATACACCTGATGGAGGACCAATTGGTCTTCTTTTACACACAAGCGAAGGATGCGAAATTATTTGTAGTCCTTGTGAAAGTAATAGAAATCAAATTGAAAATACTTTATCCTCTTTTGGTATGATTCCTATTAATAGTGATTTACATGAACATATTGGAGGTAATGATTATCCTGTTCTTCTTGATGGAATTTTAATAGGATATGTTAATGAATATTTTGTTATTACATTTGTGGAAACTGTTAGAAAATGTAAAGTTTTTAATGAAAGGAATATCCCTTTAAAAATGGAATTAGCATTTATTCCAAGAACAACTGAAAAAATGTCTTTTATGTTTCCTGGAATATTTTTATTTACATGTCAAGCAAGAATGGTTCGTAAAATAAGAAATTTATCATATAATAAAGATGAATATATAGGACCAATTGAACAATTATATTTAGATATTGCTTGTTTACCTGAAGATATCAGACCTGGAGTTAATCATCAAGAAATTGATAATGTTAGAATAATGTCTCTTGTTGCTGGATTAACTCCTTTTTCTGATTACAATCAATCACCTCGTAATTTATATCAATGTCAAATGGGTAAACAAACTATGTCAATTCCATATTTTAATTTCCCATATAGATGTGATAATAAAAGTTATAGAATATTATTTCCTCAAATGCCAATTGTAAAAACTAGAGTTCATGATGAATATGGTTTTGATTATTATCCTTCTGGAGTAAATGCTATTGTTGCTGTTCTTGCATATACAGGTTATGATATGGAAGATGCAATGATAATAAATAAAAGTGCATATGAAAGAGGATTTGGTCATGGAATAGTATATAAAACAAAAACAAAAATATTAAATGAAAGAAATGGAAGAAATTCATCAGAAGCACGTTATCGTATGTTAGATTGTTTTAATAATCGTCATGATAAAGATATGGTAATAACAGCACTTCGAGGTCAAAATTTTCCATCTCATATAGGAAGTGACGGATTACCATATATAGACACATATTTACAACAAGGAATGATAGAAATGATATATGTAGACAATGCAAAAAATGCTCCAATAATAAAATATTATAAAGATCAAGAAGCATCATGGGTAGACCAAATAAGAATATTCCCATCAAATATATATGATCCAAATGAAATAAATATAAATATAAAATATCGTATAAAAAGAAATCCAATAATCGGAGATAAATTTTCTTCTCGTCATGGTCAAAAAGGAGTATTAAGTCAATTATATCCTCAAGAAAATATGCCATTTACAGAAGAAGGAATAACTCCAGATTGTATAATAAATCCACATGCATTTCCATCAAGAATGACAATAGGAATGTTAATAGAATCATTATCAGGAAAAAGTGGAGCTTTAAATGGAAAATATCAAGAATTTCCAACATTTGCTCAATTTGATAATGATGATGCAATAGGATATTTTGGACAAGAGCTTTTAAAGAAAGGATTTAATTATTATGGTAATGAAACAATGTATTCTGGTATTTCAGGTCTTCAATTAAAAGCAGATATTTTTATTGGTATAGTTTATTATCAAAGATTAAGACATATGGTTGGTGATAAAGCACAATCTCGTTCCACTGGTCCAATTGAAGTTTTAAGTAGACAACCTGTTAAAGGAAGAAAAAAAGGAGGTGGAATTCGATTTGGAGAAATGGAAAGAGATAATTTATTAGCTCATGGTATTTCTTATTCTTTAAATGATAGATTGTTTAAAAGTTCTGATTATAGTGAAGGGTATATTTGCAAAAAATGTGGTGAAATGCTTGCGGTTGTTGATGTTAAAAAAACTGAAAATATTAATGGGAAAGTTATCTCTTTTAATGATGTTTTTTGTAGAAATTGTAGAGGAAATTTTTGCCAAAAAGTATCTATTCCTTATGTTTTAAGATTTTTAACTAATGAATTAGCTGCTATGAATATTAAGTTAAGTTTTGGATTGAAGGAAAAAGGAGATTTTGAATAATAATTTAGATTTTGTTATTTTTTTTTATATGTATTTTTTTGTTTTTTTTTTTTCTTTTATTTTGGAAGGTTTTTTATTTATAAAATATTTTTTTTGAAAGTTAATAATAAAGAAATTTTGATTTTTTTGATTTATTTATTTTGTTTTTTGAAATATTCAAAAATCAAATGTTTTTAAATCTATTTTATTTTAAATTAATTCTTTTTTTCAATTTTTTTGATTGTTGTTTTTTAATTCATTATTTTCCATTTTAAAGTCTTTATTAAAACACTTAATTAAAGATGAAAACTCTTTATTTGATTTGAAATTTTTTTATCTTGTTAATTGAACTTTCCAACAATATTAAATATAAAATCCTTTACAATAAACATCACAATAAGAAGAAAAATAAAGTCAAATTATATTTTTTTTCTTTGTCTATTTTTTTTTATTAAAACTTATAATTATTTAATGTGTTTTACAATTTTCATTATATTTAAAAACGAATGAAAAGTTATCATATTATAGTATGTTATATAATATTCCAAATAATATTATCAGAAAACAATATGAAAAAAAAAGTTAAAAAATCACTTCCAAGACAAAGATTATCAATGATTCGTCAATCATTTACATTTAATATAGATTTAGATGAAATTATGTCATCAACTTTTGTGTCAAATATTGCAGGAGCTTTTAATAATAAAATATTACTTCAAAAATCTTTTAATAAAAAAGATGGTTTATTAGCTTTAATTGATTCATTAAAACAATGTTTTATTTCTAGTGGAATTAGAGCAACAATAAAAAATACTAATTATTTACAAAAAGAAAAATATTATCGTTTTTTCCAAATTGTTATTTTTGATTTATTTGTAAAAGAAATTGTATGTTTACTATTTTATATATTAAGAAAATGGAAGTATAGAGGTTATTTAAGAGTTATCTTATTTTTATTTTTTACTTTAATTTGCTCAAATGATAAACCTCAATTTTTAGCTATTCTATATATTATTAAACAAATGTTGAAATTTTTTGGTTATGTACTCATTAATATAATTACTAAAAAAGTTATTAAAAACAATCAAGATTTACAATCAACTTTTTATGGTATTACTTCTTCTTTTTATGATATTATTGTTGGAAAAATTATAAATGATTTGAAATTTTAAATTTATATTTATTCTTTTTTTGATTATAAAGATAAAAATAAATATATATTAGTTTTAAATATTATAAATAAATATTTATAAATAGTTTTAATATTTAACTTACCTTCTTAAATTGTTTATAATAAATAGAATTAGATATAATCAATGTATTTTTAATTTTCAAATATTTTTAATCTTTTTTTTTACAAAAAAATATTTTTTTCAATTTTTCCTTTTCAAAAACAAATTGATTTTTTAAAATTAAATTAGTTGAAATTTTTTATTGTTTTTTTGAATTTTTTTATTTGTTAAAAATAATTTGATGAAGAAAAATTTAATTTATTTCTGAAAGGTTCTTTTTTTGTCTTTTCTTCAAAAAATACTAATTTATTCAATCTTTCTATTATTGGAATTAAAACTTCAACGCTTATATCCTTATATATAAAATTTTTATTTGAAATAATAAAAGAATACCTATTATTTTTTTCCATTACCCAAAATGGTAAGAAATATTCAAAAAATGAAATTTTTACTTTATTTAAAGTCAAAAGATTATGATTGTTTTTTGTTTCATCATTTATAATTTGACTATGATATGAAATTTCTTTTATATTCTGATATAAATTATTTTTTTTTAATCTTAAAGTTTTAGATGAATATATTTTACAATGAGAATTATTCTCATTTATATAATTATTAATCTTATTTTTATTATATAAAAACCCTTTTCCAGTAACATTAGTGATATTATTTATAATATCTAATAAAAATATTTTTTCTGAAAAATAATTTGAAATTATTTGACAAGTAATTAAAATTATTCTAATCCAAACTCCTATATTTCCTAAAGAATCTTGAATTTTAGGATATGCTCTATTTACAGTTATATATTTATCATCACTAGAAAAACAAATTTCAATTAATGTTTCTTCGGAATAATAAATTTGTGTTTCTTTATCAATAAAATCTATTTGTGTTTTTTCATATTCAAAAAATTCAAAACTTTTTTTATCTTCAAAAATATATCCATTATCACTTATATAATTTCCTGGAATAAAATAATAATAATATCTTTTAACAGAATTTGAAACAATAGAAAAATATTCAGTTCTAAATTTTTTTGTTATTGGATTATTTTTGTCATTATGATTTAAAGCTTCATTCAAATATATAATATTTAGAAAAGTATTAGAAATATATTTTTCTAATTCTTCTTTTGAAGCACAATTATTATTATTAGTATTATTTTCACATTTAATTAAATGAATTTCTAATATATCAAAACCATGAAGTGAATCACCATATCTTCCTCCTATACTTATATTTTGTCCAGGAACAATACATAAATAATTTTTATAATCAAAATCTTTTATCATATTTATTAATTCAGAATCATTATTAAAATGTTTATTTAAATCACAATATTCTAAATTAATTGAAATTGAATTTCTTATAGTCATCATTATTCCATTTTCATCTCTAAATGAATTATGTTCATTTTTATCTAATGTTATAGATAAATATTTTGAATCGAATTTATCTGTTTTTATACCGTTTTGAATCAATCCAATTAAAAATGGAATTCTTGAAAAATTCAATATTTTTTTTTCATATAATTGTTCTGTATTTTGAATTATTGTCATAGTATTTTGAGAAATATTTTTAATCAAAAATATAATTATAATAATTATTACACATAATATTGTTAATATACTTAATATTATTCCACATAATGTATTAAATTCATGATGTGTGTTATATCTTAATGGTAATGAAAGACCATATAAATCTATTTTATCTAGAAATAATCGAAATTTGTTTTTCATTAGATTTTTATTTTATTATATTTTTCTTTATTATTGATATTTTTTTCCAAATAATTTATATTTTTAATTATAAATGACGTAAAGATTTATAAAAATTAATATATAAGCAATTTAAAAATAATAAATATATTAATTAGTAACATTAACACATCTACAATGTTCAGGTTTTTGAAGAGGATAATAATCACAAAATCTTTCTGATGAATCAATTTTATGAAAAAGACTTTTAGGATATTCTCCATAAGGAGCATTTTTATCTTCTCCAAAAATAATATTAATTAAAGTACCATAAACATCAAAAGGACTAGTTAA
>JAJJKW010002249.1:0-10235 GCA_023805745.1 Isotricha sp. YL-2021b
AGAAGGTAAAAAAATAAAACATAAAGTAAAAGAAAATTATTCAGAACAACAATTAAATAAAATGACTCATATAACAGGTTTTATGAAATCAGTAATTGATTATGCTTATCCTGATATGATATTATATCGAGCAAAAGTTTTCGAAGAATCTTTTAAAAAAAAAAATACTAGAGTTCCTCCTTTTATTGAAAAAGATAAAGATAAAAAAAATCAAGAAGAACTTCTTAAATCTTATTTAACACAAGCCATGGTAATTAATTGATTTTTCAAGCAAATTAAATAAAAAAATTGAATTATACTTTTTATTTATTTTGATTTTTTTGAAGAATTAGTTAAAAAAATTTAAAGTCTGACACTTTTATTAAAAATAAATGTTTTATAAAATATAAATAAAATCAAAGTTTTCATTAAAAAGCTATTTAAATTATTTTAATTTCCCATTATCCTTATTTACAATAACAATAAATTGATAAAAAAATAATAAAGAATTAATATACAGCAAATTTCAGATTTATAATATAAATTAATTTTCTTTAACACCAAAATTTGTTGATTTTCTTTTAAAACTTTGCATTTTATTTAAAATTCTTTCTGGAGGTTTATGAGATATTATTGAATCTCTATTATTCATATTTGAAACACTTAAATTATTTTGATAATTATTGTTAGAAAAAGTTGAATAATTATTTTTTGAATAAATATTTGCTTCTGTTACATTATTTATATTATCTATTGAATTATCAATTATAATATCTTTTTTTGATGCTTTATGAGTTTCTTTACAACACATGATTTTTCTCTATAATTTAAAAAACAATTTACAATACAAAAGTTAATTGAATCCATTATTTTTTATATAATTCTTTTATCTACCAAATATATTTTAACTTTATTTTTATATTTTTTTTGAATAATAATATTTAAGATAATAATTAAAAGAAATGGGAAATTGTGGATGTGGAGGAAGAAATTCATTGGTTGTGATAAATTCAAATGTTAGACAATATCCAAAACCAGTCTATACACCAATTTTTCTTCTTTTAGATAAAGAACCTTATAACGATATCCTTCCAATTTTATCAATGGATTTAGATTATTGTGAAAGATATAATATTGGAATATTTTTCAATATGAATAATGAAAATAAAAATATTTTTTATGATACTTTTAAAAAAGAATGTGATAAATCTTATCAAGAATTAGTTTCTTTAACAGAATATGATAATTTTATTAAAAAAACTTTCCCAAAAGAGGTTAATCATGATGATATCGAAAAATTTGTTCATTCAAAAAATTTAAATAAAATTGATAATTTATCAGAAGATGAAATAGCTCATCATTTAATTTATTGTAATAATAATATTTTTAGAATAGGATTATATCATAAAAAATTAAAAGAAGAAGAAATTACTTCAAATTTTTTAAATGAACATCCAAAAAAAGAAGTAATTTCAGAAGAATATACTTCAAAAAGTAAAAGAATAATAGAACTTGATGTTTATAGAACTTATCCATCAAATCAAGTATCTACAAATAATGTATATAGTTGTAATTTTCATTCAATTTTATATGAAATGTCATTAAGAAATCAAATATTAAATTATTATCAAGGAATGAACTTTATTGGAGCATTTATTTTAATGTTATTTGGAAATGAAAGAGAAATTGCTTTTTATTATTTTGTAAAACTTTTTTGTTTAAAAAGTAAAATTTATAATTTAGCTTTTGAAGAAATTTATATTCATGATTTTAATTTATTAAATAAATATTTTTGTTTATTTAATGAAAAATTAAACCAATTTTTCCCTAAAATCTCAGAAGTTGTTAAAAAATTAGAACTAATTGAATATATTTGGGTTGGAAAATGGTTTCAACTTTTGTTTTTAACAAATTTTAGTTTAGATTTAGTTTTAAAATTTTGGGACATTATATTTGCAAAAGGCTTAGATTATATAATTGGAATTTCATTAGCAGTTTGTGAAGTTTTACAAAAAAAACTCGAAAAATGTGAAGATCTTATTTCCTTTAATGAAGTTATTTATAATGGAAAAGTTGAATTTGAAAAAAATGAAGAAAAAAAATTATATAAAATCATTTTAAATGATATAAATACAAATAAATATAATTTACTATAATAATTAAATATAAAATTATCATTTTTTAATTAATTTTTAATTAAAATATCAAAAATGAACAAAAAATTTATTTTATTTTCTCTCTTAGCATTAATTCCTTTAATAAAATCAAAAAATGATTATATAGTAAGTGAATCCAAATTTTCAGATGACCTAAAAAGTCATTTCAAAGGAGAATTAAAATATAATTCAGAAAAATTTAATCCCTCAGATTATAACATTGAATTTAATAACTTAACTAACTTTTATCCAATAAAAGATTTAAAAATAGAAATAGATTTAGAATGTAATTCAATAATTCATTTAAAAATATATGATAAATCAGAAGAGCGTTTTGAAAATAAACTAATTCCTTCTGAACAATACCTTTTAAAAATAAAAAATTGTAAAAATACAAAATCTTTAGAAGATTTTGGTTTTACATTTACATCAAAATTAAATGAAATATTTATTTTTAACTTAAAAGTAAATGAAACAAATATATTAACATCTAAAGATGCAAATTTTCTTTTTTCAGATTTATTTATAGCTTTAAATTATTATTTAACATCAAATGATATTTATGGATTTGGAGAAAGAATGCATGATTTTAAATTAGGAGATGGAAAATTTACAATGTGGCCAAATTCTTCAATTGGAGTTCATCCTGATCCTGGAATTGGAGGAGATAATTCTTATGGTTCTCATCCTATTGCATTACATAAAGTTAATAATCAATTATTTTTAGGTATTATTTTTAATAATATTAATGCTCAAGATGTTGTCATAAAAAGTATTAGTGATGATAATATTTCTTTAGAACATAGAACTATTGGTGGTATTATTGATTATTATTTTTGTTTAGGTAATAAACCTGATGATGTTCTTATTCAATTACATGATATTTTAGGTAATATGCCTCTTCCTCCTTTTTGGACTCTTGGTTTTCATCAAAGTAGATTTGGATATAATAATACTAATGATTTAAATAAAGTTGTTAAAAATTTCATGGATTTAGAATTACCTGTAGATGGTTTTTGGACTGATATTGATACTTTAGATAGTTTTAATACTTTTAGTTTAAATAAAACTACTTTTGGAGATTTACCAAATTCCATTAAAAATATTCATTATAATAATTATCATTATATTCCTATTTTTGATATTGCTATTGGACAAAATAATAGTGATCCTATTTATCAAAAAGGTCATAAAGAAAATGCTTTTGTTATTTCAAATTATACTAAAAAAGAAATGGTAATTACAGTTTGGCCAGGAGATTGTGTATTACCTGATTTCCATTCTCAAAGTGGAATTAATTTATGGAATTATGGATTAGAAGAATATAAAAAAATAATAGATTATGATGGTATTTGGTATGATATGAATGAACCAGAATTGTTAAAAGAAATAAAAGTAAATAGAGGAGAAAAATTACCAGATAATAATTATGATCCTAAATTTAATAAATATGAATATATTCCTTATATTCCTGGTTTTAGAGATAAAGAAAGAGTTGATATTAGATATGGAACAATAAGTGAAAATGCATTAAGTACACAATATAATGATAAAGAAAATAAAACTTTAATAACATATAATTATAAAGCCCAAATTCCAGTTATGCAAACAAGAATAACATTTGAATATTTAAAAAAAATAAAAATGAGACCTTTTATTTTAACAAGATCAACAACATTAGGAATGAGTGGATATGCATATCATTGGTTAGGAGATAATGATTCATCATATTTAAAAATGAAAAATGGAATTGTTGGAATTTTTAATTTTCAAATTTTTGGTATTCAAATAACAGGAGATGATATTTGTGGTTTATGGGGAAATTCAAATGATAATTTATGTGCAAGATGGATGAGTTTAGGAGCATTTTTCCCTTTTAGTAGAAATCATAATGGAATTGGAAATATTCCTCAAGAACCTTATGCTTTCGGAATTAATTCTAAAACTTTCAAAATGAGTAAAATTGCTTTAAAAATGAGATATTCATTAATTAGATTTTATTATACTGAATTATTTAAAAATTCAATTGGAGAATCTGGTTCTTTTTTTAAACCTTTATTCTTTGAATTTAATAATGATAATAATACTTATAATAATATTAATTCATCTGCTTTAATTGGAAATAAACTTTATTTAATTCCTGTTTTTAATGATAGTGAAAGTGATCTTAATATATATTTTCCTAATGAAGATTGGAATTATTATCCTAATGGTGATATATTTATGAGATATAATAAAGAAAAAAGTGAAGGTGAATATAAAAATCTTCCAGGAACTTATGATAGAATTTTAATATTTTTAAGAGGTGGTAGTATCATTCCTTATCAAGATACTTTTAATCATACTATTAAAAATACTTTTGATTTAAATAATAGACCTCTTGAACTTATAATTAATCCTGATTCCAAAAATCATTTTGCTAAAGGAAGTTTAATTTTGGATGATGATGGAATTGAAACTTTAGAAAAGAAAAATTATTTAAGAATAGAAATAGAATTTTCATATAATGTAATTACTTTCAAAATTGAGAATAATATGAAAATGAGTTATAATTATAAAGATATTTATCTTTCAAAAATACATTTTTGGAATATGGATTATTTATCACAAGATGGTAATTATCAATTATTAAGTATCCAACTTAAAAATCGAAAAAAATTTAATGCAAAAGTTATTCATCTTTCAAATTATAAATATTTAATTAATGAAAAATATAATATAAGACTTGATCAAATTTCATCAATGACTTTAATTAAACAAAATAAAAATTTGAAAAAAAGCAAAATAAAAATATAATTTGCATATTAGTTAAAAGTTAAATATATTAATATTTAAAATTAATTAACTTCTTTAATCTCAATTATATCAATTGATTTAAAAGTATTAATTTCATTAGAAATATCTCTTTTAATATTAGATAAATCAAATTCTTTTTTATGAGACATTGTTTCAATAATTGCAAAAATTTCTCCAGTTTTTTCATCTTTTATTGGTTTTACAATTGTTCCTCTAGGTAAATAAATTTGACATATTTGATATAAAATTTCTGGTATTATTCTCCAATCATTTTTCTTTTCATTATCAAATCTTATATTAATTGAAACAGAATATTCTTTTAATTTTTTTAATTTATTTTCTTTGAGTGGAATTTCTTCTTTTTTATTTTCATTTTTATTTTTTTCATTTCTAACTTTATCTTCTGATAATTTTATATATTCTGCAAAGGAATCTCCTTTATCTTTTTTTTTCGATAATTTCCAATTTTTTCTCATTCTTTCTAATTCTTTTGCCCAATTAAAAATATTAGGATATTTTTCTATGTTAATTGAAATTGAAGAGTTTCTTAATTGTTCAAATATTAATATATCATCCACACTTAATATTTCATCTTTTAAATATTTATTTTTTTTTAATTGATTTTCTAAATTTAATAAATCTGAAGGATCTTCAAAATTAAATTTATAGAGAGTTGAAAAATCTACATTAAATTTTTTAAAATGAAAACTTTACTTTCTTCTTTCATTAAAAAAATATTTTTTTAATAATAAAAAAAAATTATAAAATTTAAATAAAGTTTTTTTGAATTTAAAATAATATTAAAAACTCACTATTTAAGAATAAGAGATAATAATATTATTGTTTTTTTTTTTAACTTTACAAAAATGGAATCAAAAAAAATAATAATGATATTTTTAGTAATTATAAAAATTGTATATAACTTAAACATTCATTTAATTCCTCATTCTCATATGGATCCAGGATGGGGAATGACAATAGAAAATTATTATAATTCAAGAACAAGAAGAATTTACACCTCAGTTTTTAAATCACTTTTAAATGATAAAAAGAGAACATTTGTAATTTGTGAAATAATATTTTTTAAAATGTGGTTTGATGGACAAAACAATGAAGTAAAAAATACTTTTAAAAAATTAGTAGAAAATAAACAAGTAGAATTTGTTGGTGGAGGATATGTTCAAAATGATGAAGCAAATACAAGATATCATGAAATGTTATTAAATTTAAGATTAGGAAATCAATTTATAGAAAATGAATTTAAAGTAAAACCAATAGTTGGATGGCAATTAGATCCTTTTGGTCATTCTTCCACTATGGCATATATTTATAATCAATTAGATTATAAATATGTTGTTTTAGATAGAATTGATTTTTTATTATTACAAGAAAAAAGTAATAATGTTAATCTTGAATTTATTTATCAACCTTTTGATAATGTTTATAATAAAAGTATTTTTTATCATGTTTGTCCACATCATTATGGTACTCATCTTTGTGATTATTGTTTTAATCCTAATAAAATAACAGAAAGAGATAAAAGTGAAGAAGTTTTAAAAAATGTATCTGATACTTTAATTAAAGAATTACAAAAAAAATATAATAATAGTAAAACTAATAATATTATGCATTTACTTGGTGGAGATTTTCATTATTCAGTAGAAAACGTTCTTTTTGAAAGAATTCAATTTCTTTGTGATTATATTAATTCAAACAATTATACAATTAATGATAAAACTATTAAAATATTTTTTTCAACTCCAACAAACTATTTTGAAAATTTAGAAAAAGAGGATATTAAAACAGGAAATTTAAAATTATTTACAGAAAGAAAAAATGATTTTTTCCCATTAGCAACAAGTGAATTTTGTTTATGGACAGGATATTTTACATCAAGACCTTATTTAAAAGGAGTTATTGAAACAGTCACTAATATACTAACTTCTTCAAGTTTAATTTTATCAAAATTTATTTTAATAAATAATAAATTTAAATCAAATTTATATGGTTTAAAATGGGATACAGTTTTAAATTTACATCATGATGCAATTACTGGAACTTCAAATCAATGGGTAAGTTCTGATTTTATTCTTAAAGGTAATACAAGAATCAATCAAACTATGGATATTTTAAATAATATGTTTTCCAACAATTATGAAATAAATTTTAAAGAAATTTGTATTGGAAATCATAAAGTTAATTTTGGTTGTGATCATTTATTTCAAACTAATCAAGTTAAAAAAGAAGTGTATTTATCAATTATTAACCCAATGTTAGAAGGAAGATTATTAATTGTAATTGAAATGGAAAGAATTTTTAATGAATTAGAAGTTAATGGGATTGAAAGTGATTTTTATTGTATTAATAATCAAAAATTTGGTTATGGAAATAAATGCTTTTTATCCTTTTTTTATGATTTTAATTCATATAATTTAGTAACAACAATTAAAATAAATAAATTAGAAATACCTTCCAAAGAAAGTATTAAAATGGAAAATAAAAAAATGATTTTAATGAAAAATGAATTTTTGGTAAATTCATTAGAATTTGTTCCTGAAAATTCATCTTTTAATTTAATTATGATAAACAATCAAAATTATTCTTTTTCTTTAACTCATTCTTTATATCATGGTTATGGAAGTAAATCAAAATCGGATGTAAGAAATTATAAAAGTAATTTTGATGGATTATATATTTTTGCACCTACATCTTATTATCCACAAGCAATAAATATTTCATTAGAAGAATCTTCTTATTATATTGGAAATTTAAGTATTTCTTTAGTTATAAGATTTAACAATTTAACATATATGATAATCACTATTTTTAAATATCCTTTTTTCTTTAAAATAGATTCTATCATTGATCCTTATGATAAAAATGATAAAAATTTTGTTTTCCATCTTCAATCAAATATTGACAATAATTTTAACAATAGTCAAATTCCAGAATTTTGGACAGATTCAAATAGTATGAAAATGATGAGAAGAATTAAAGATTTTAATTATCATAATATATCAACTTTTAGAATTCATGAAAAAATAGCAAATAATTTTTATCCAGTTACAAAAGTAATTTCTATAAGAGAAAAATCAATAAAAAATTATTCTGAAAATTGTTATGAAAATTTATCAGAAAAAGATAAAATGTTAAGTATATATGTTGATAGACCAGAAAGTGGAGGTTCTTTAAAAAATGGAGAAATTATGTTATTATTTCAAAGAAATTCTTTACATGATGATGGTAAAGGCATTTCATCAATTAATTATGAAAAAGAATCAAGTACTATTTATTTTAGAGTTTCTCATTTTTTAATTTTTGGAAATTCTATTTTTTATTCTGATAAATATGGTCTAGAAACTCAAAGATTTATGAATAATTACTTTCATTCAAGTTTTTTTATTGGAAAAGTTTCTAGCGATATTGTTATTATTAATGAATTAAAAGAAAGTTTTATTTTATCAAAAAATATTCATAGTTTTTTTGATATTATTAACGAAAAATTAATTATTGTTCAATTTTATTTTGATTATGATTTTTATTTTACAAATAGTTATAATATTGAAGGAGGAATTGTAACTATTTCTTTTAATAATTTAATGATTAAAAATATTAGGTTTGATGGTTCTGGAATTTTATGTGAAAACGGAGGAAAAAAATTTTTATCTACAAATATGGAAAAAACTTTTAGATTAGATAAAAATGGCTTTTTATTTGTTTATTTAGATTTAGTATAATCATATTTATTTAATTATCAATTATTAAATTTTAATCTTTTAATTTTGCTTCAAATTCTTCTAATGCTTTCTCTTTTTCTTTTACTGTTTTTTTATTTTCTATTTGTTTTAATTCATTTTCTAGAGAAGGAATTTGAGATAAAAGTTCTTTATTTTTTGATTTGCTAATTTGATTTTTATATTGATAAAACTTTTTTGTTACAATATTTCTTTTTGCAGAAAATGTATGATAACTATCATCAAAATTTTTTTTACTTTCAGAAGATTCATTTATTTTTTTATTTGTTAAACTTTGATATTGTGTTTGTTCTTCAGGGGTGATATATTCTATTATCCAATCATTCGGAATTTCTTTTATTGTATAATTTTCATTATTTTTAACTGCAAATATAAATTTAGAATCCCAATTTTCCTTACAAGGAAGGCCTATAAAAAAATCTTGTTTTTTGAATTCTTTATCAAATTTTTTTGTATTAATTGTAAGCGTGTAATTTGTTTTATTACTAAAATATTTTTCCATATCTTTATTCTCTATATAAGGAAATACAATATTTTGATTTTTTTTCTCAGTTAAAAGAGATTTGGGTATCTTAAAGAATTGAACATTATCTTTTATTTCTTCTACTAAATTCCCAAGTTCAGTGTTATATCCTTTTCTTTTATAATAATTATATCCTTCAATATTATTAAAAGTAGGAATAGGAAAATTGTTTCTATCAAAAATATAATATCCCATTAATGAAGCTCCAATACTTGTACATTCATCTACTATTATTGTTTTAGATATTGATATTTTATTATCAAAACATTTTATTATTTCATTTTGTAATATTGGTGTTCTAAATAAATCACCAGCCATTTCAATTATAATATTTTCTGGAATTATACCATTATTCAAATCACTTATCTCATTTTTAAATTCTTTAAATTTATTAATAAATTCTTCAACTTCTTCTTTTATTAATTTTTCAAAATTTTCTTTTGTTAAATGATATTCTAAATCTTCATCACCTTTAAAAGCTTCAATTGTTATCATAATTTCTTTATTTACAGTTAATTTAATTCTTTCTTTTTCTATTACTTCTAATAATCTTGCAATTGATTTTTTATTTATATCATTTTTATCACAATTAAATTTATTACAAAAATTTTTTATACATTCATCTTTTATTTTTTTATTAAAATTTCTTCCTCCTAAAAATGGAATACATTTAACTTTCATTACTTTAAATTTATCATAAGTAAAAGTAGAATAAATAAAAGACGTTTTTGAATGACCAATATCAATAAAAATAACATCTTTTTTAATTCTTGAATTTACATTCACTTTTTCAGTTACAAACATATCTTTATATTTATTATATCCATAATACATTGTAATTGCAGTTGATTCATTTATTATTTTAACATTATTTATTCCAATAGCTTCACAAATAGTTTTTAATAATTTTTTTTGATATTCAAGAAAATAATCTGGAACACTTAAAACACAATTTTCTATTTTTATTCCTTGTCCTATATAAAAAGAATTAATTAAAGAAAGATAATCTGTAACAATTTCTGAAGG
>JAJJKW010002250.1:0-10224 GCA_023805745.1 Isotricha sp. YL-2021b
AAATATATAATAAATAATAATATTTGCTTGAAAATAATTTTTAACATAATATTTACTCTATGCTCATTTATCAATAATTTTCATTATCTATACTTAAAAAATAAATTAAAAAAATATATTTCATAAAGAATTAATAAAATTTTTAATCATTAGATTACATTGATTATTAAATTTAATATAAAAATTATAAAAAATCAAAAAGTAAATTAATATAATAATTTTGGAGTTTAGACTTAATATTCAAGTAAATTGAGAAATCAAAAATATTTTATTTAAAATCCAAAATGTCAAGATTATCTTTTATAAAAAATATCATAAGTTTTATTACTCCTAAAATAATATTTAAAAGTTAATTTCTTAGATTTTTTAAAAATTTCTTTTCTCATTTTATTCCTTCATTTAATTTTTATATTATATTTAATCCATCAAATTATACATTCTCAATTAAATCATAACTTCCTTTATCAATTTTAATAAATATTTTCAAAAAAGGTATGAGATGATATTACTTTCTTCATTTGAATAAAGTTATAAGAATTTATTATAATTTGCTTATTACATAATATTTTATTTTTTATTAATTTTCTTAGTTTCCAATTTTATCTTTAATTTATACAAAATAATCTAATATTTATAATTTCTTTTAGAGTGAATTTAATAATTAAATAGTTATTATATATAATTCATAGATATTCATATATCTGTTATAAATCCCTATTTTCTTCAATATATATTTAATAAATTTTCGAAGAATTAAATCCCTATGTTTTATTTTATAAATGCTATATTATTTTAATTCATATATTAAATCTTCTTTTGAAATAATTATCATTACATCAAAATAATATTTTTGAACCTTTATTTCCAATAAAGAACTTTTTATATCTTTTTAATTTTTTATTTTACTTTTTTAATTTAAAGTAAATTTAATTTTATCATAATTATTTTTAATTTTTAAAAAATCTTATTTCTTTGAAAAATTTAAATTATTAATCTTAAAAAAAATCTTTAACCTTATTTTTAATTCTTTTTTTTAAAAAAAATTTTTTAACATCCTGCCTGGGACTCGAACCCAGAACCCCCAGATTAGAAGTCTGATGCGCTTCCATTGCGCCAGCAAGACATTATTAAATCTTTTTAGTTTAATTTATTATATATTTAAAATATATAAAAAGATTTTAATATTAATATATTCCATATATAGTGAATATTAATTTAAAACATATTTACTCTAATTTAAAAAAATTAATTTTCTTATATTAAAAAAGTAAAGAATAGAAAATAATATAAAGATTTAAATATATAACAATAAAAATGATAAATAACAATAAAAAGATTAATAAAAGTATTTATCATAGAAATTAAGGAATAATATAAAAATAGTAATAGTTTGAATAAATATGTTTATTCTTATTCATAAAAGGAAGCAAATTATTTTTACATTATGAGACTAAATCAATTGAGTATTTTTCGATTAATTAATATTTTTATTTTTTTTATAAATTATTTCATTTTCAAATTCAATGAAAAATTTTCTTTTAGATATAAAAATTTTAAATATATTTTGAAAATAAAAGAAACTTTTTTATTAGTTTATTTCTATGATTATTGAATTGCTTTATTTTATGAAAATAATTTATATTTTAACTCACAATTCATTTATTTAACAAAATTTAAATTATATAAAAATTTGTCAAAATAAATAAAAATAAAATCTTTAAAACAAGAAAAATAAAATCCTTTAATTTTAACTTTTATCTCCTATAATTTATTTTCTCTTTTTATTTTTAAAGGTAATTTCCTATTAAAATTCTTATAAGAATTTTTTGTATTATTATTATATAAATTTTCTTTTAAAAAATATTCATTTAATTCAAAATTTTTAACATTTTTATTAAAATTATTTGCAATTTTTGTACTCATCATTCCTTTTTCAATTTTAATTTTATGTAATTTTATATTATTATTTATTTCAGGAGCTGTAGAAACTTTTCCTCTTTCTAAATTATTATTATTTCTAGTATGATAATTATTTTTTTCAATGATTTCAGTATTTAAAACATTTGAATTTAAATTTTCCATTTTTTCCCAAAGTAAATTTCCTCCTAAATTAAAGTTACTATTTGGTCTTTTTAAAGTAATCATTGGAATGATAATATTATTAGAAGTTGAATTAATATTTGAAATAAATTTTGCACTCATTAAATCTATTCTGTCTTTTGAATATTCTTCTGTATTATTTGAATTTTTTTTTGATTCATTTGTTGTAGATTGATTATCTATATTATTATTCAAATTATTTTTGAAATTTTTTTTTGAATTCTTTGATAATGGTGTTATTTGATTATTTATTTCTGGAAGGAAAAATTTAGGATTTTGCTTTGATAATTTATTTTTTTCTTTATTAAATTTATTTGTTGACCAAGAAGTAAATAAAGGATTATTATTTACATTATGATTTAAATTATCATTTATATTATTATATAATAAATTTGGATTTGATAATTGATAGGTATTTAAAATAGGAGAAATGGAATATTTTTCATTTAATATATTTTTATTATTATTATTAACATCTATTACCATTTTTTTTTGATATGATGGCTTTTTTCCTAATTTAATTTTTGACTTTTCATTTTTATTCTCATTTATTGTTTCTTGATTATCATTAATATTTTCATTAAGAATATTATTATTTTTTTCATTTCTACTATTGTTTTTATTAAAAAATTTGATTTCAGTTTTTTGTTTTTCTTCATCTTCTTCAGGAATAACATTTTCACATAATATTTTTTTTTTCTTTTCTTTTTTAACATCTAAAATAATAATAATAAAAATATTTTTACCTTTTCCTTCTAATAAATCTAAAAGTTCTTTATCTTCATCATATTCTGCTTGTAAATCAACATATATTTGTTGAGATTTATAAATATTCATTTCTTCTTTTTCTTTTTTGATTGGTTCAAAGAAATCTCTTGGAAAAGATTTTGGATTTATAAGACTATAATTTTATTATTATCTATTTTACTTTTTTGGTTTTGGATTAAATGAATGAAGTTGATTTTGTGTTATATTTTCTTCTGATTTAAATTGTTTTAAATGACTTAAAACCGATTCTGCCATTTTTTATTTATTTTATATAATTAAATTTCAATGAAAATAATTTAAAAAATATTTCAAACTGATAAGTAAAATATATAAAAAATTTTTATTGTACTTTTTTATTAATCAAAATCAGTAAAAATCTATTACTATTATTTATTAATTCCTTATAAATGTTATTTATTTTTTATTTATTTTAATTAATTTTTTTTATATTGTTGAATAAATTAATTCATTTATATTTTGTTAAAAAAAAGATTTAATATATTTAATCAATTAATGCCCAAAAAAAATTGAGGAAGTGAAAAATCATTTATTTTTAATATTTCATTTATTTAAAAAAAATCAGAAAAATTTAAATATAATAATGATTCATCAATGAAAATAAATAATTTAATTATTTATTATTCAAATAATTAACAAAAAAATTTATAAAAGAATGAAAGGAATCCTTCAAAAACTTGAAAATAAAATAATAAAAGAATATAAAGATAAAAAATTTAGTAAAGATTTTATAAAAGAACATTATAAACATAGTCTTGAATTGATTAATCCTATTGTATCAGATGGAAATATAAAAATAAATGAATATCAATATAATATAATGATGCATTTATTTAATCTTGCTAATTCTATAGAATATATACCTTCTTTCTTTATAAAACAAATAGCTTGTTTAAGTTCCTTTCAGAATATAGAAATTACTGGATTTTCAAATGAAGTAGAAACTTCAAAAAGTACAGAATTTTTATCACATTTTTACAAAATTGTTTCTGTGATTTTGAATAATAAATATATTAAAAAAGAGAAAAAAAAAATTTTTGAAAAAATTGTATCTGATAAATTAAATGCAAAAACGGCACAATGGATAATTAATTTATTTACTCAGTCAAATGATAATTTAGATAATAAAAATAAGATTTTATTAAAAGCAATTACTCAAACTAAATTTGAATTTTTTGATGCTTTTGCACAAAATTTTAAAAAAGCCTTATATGAATTAATAAGTTCAAATCAAAACAAAAATTGGATGAACAAGTATGTTTTCAAAATTATTGAAAAGTGTCTTATAAAATTAAAAAATATTGAAAAAGAATTTTTAATAAAATTAGGAGAAATATGTCATAGTATAATTGATATTTTTTTAAAAAAAAAAAATTTGAAAATAAAAAAACTATATAAAATTTCAATTAGAATAATGTATATAATTTATCATAGAAGAAATGAAAAAAATTCAAAAATTATCAAATTTTTTAATTTAAAAACTCAACCTATTTTTAGCATGGATTTAACAAATGAATTTAAAGAATCAATAATCCATGATTTTATTGATGTGAATTTTTATATATTAAAAAAAAAGGATTCCTTAATTCAATTTTATCAGCATTTTTATTCATTAATTTTTTCAACAAAAGAAAATAATCAAATTGAATTATATACCCAATGTATTGAAAATATATTTAAATATGAAATGACTTTTAGAGAAAATGAAGTTTCACATATTTCATTTATAAGACTTTTAATGAAAGATTTTAGTTCAAATAATAATTTAGAACAAAGTAATACTGCAATTAATTTAATTTGTAGAATTATTCATAATTGTCCAGAAGAAATGAAAATAAAAATTTTGGAAGAAATTACTTTCACAAATTTTTCTTTTTTTAGTAATGAAAACAATATATACTATCTTAAAAGTCTTTTAAATACTATTAAAAATAATGTCAAAAACAATAAAATTGGGGAATATTATTTTCAATATTTAGAATTATTATTTGCTCATGCTTTGAAAGATAAATTTAATTTTTCTGAATTTTTAGATTATTTTAAAAATATTGAATTAACATCTGAAAAGCTATTTTATTTAACTTTAAAGTTTGCTATTAAATATTTTATTTTTCTACAAGATAATAATAATTTTGACAAAAATTTAACTAGTATAGAAATAAAAAATAATGTAACGACTTTTTTAGAATTATTGGCTATTAAAAGTATTGAAATTGAAAAATTTGACAAAGAATATATACAAGAAATTTTGAATATTTTCTCATATTTTATAATTTTTAAATTATTTGCTTATCCAACTTTAGAATTTAATTCAAAATTAAAGCTATCTAACACAAATGATAATAATAGAGATTTTTCTATATATTTAATTATTTTTGCAAATAACATTCCTGAACTTATTTTTAATAAAAATACATTTTTAACATCTCCTGTAAAAATTGAAGTTAGTCCTTTATTACTTACAAAATTAGGAAATTCAAAAAAATTATTACCTTCAGAATTTATTGATTTTGGGGAATTTTCCTCATTAAATATTGAAACTAAACTTTATTTAGTTGCTATTTATTACCAATTTATTTCAAAATATTTTTTAATTAAAATTATTTTTGATAATTCAAATTCTAATGAATGGATATCTCAATTAAATATTATTGATTCAAAAGTTCCAATAAAAAATTTAAAAACAACAAAATTATCTGTTGTTAATTTAATGAATTTAATGACTGATAATATTTTTTTATATAATCAAAAAAATAATGAATTTCTTTCTAAAATGTTTACAAAATTTTTTGAAAAATATTTTGATGTACTTAAAAAAAGTTATAATACTCAGTTTAAGAGAAAATTATTATCATATGAACTAAAATTACTTTTGAAATTATCTTGTTATTTTAATTCTGAAATTCGAGGAAGAGCCCTTAAAATGATTAAAACTTATTTAAAAGAATTCCCATTTTTATTAAATGAATATGAAATTTTTGAATATTATGTAAATATTTTAGGAATTTTAATAGAACAATCTATTAAACATTACGATTATTTTATTACTGAAATACCTCAAAATAATTTAATTTTAGAGTTACCTTCTGAAAAAAAAACAATTAATCAAACATATTTTAGTTTATATAAAGTATTTGAAAAAGGATTACAAAGATCTCATATGATAAATAATAATAATATCGCTTATAATATGAGTAATTATTTAAATCAATATACAATTAATCCATCTCTCCAAAGTAATTCTATGAATTATTCTGTAAATTTACTTCAAAAAATTTATAATAATATTAAAAAAATTGAAATTCCTCCAACTTTAAAAACAAGTGCATATTTAAATCCAGAAAAATTCAGAAATTATTTAAAAACTCATGTAAAAAAGAATTATGATAAATATATGTCATTAAGTTCAATTAATGATATTTATTCTCCTTCAGATTATGCAAAATCTACAAAATTACAATTAAGAAATAAATATATAGGTATAGTTGAAGGTAAAATTAATAATTTAAGAATTGAATTTAATAATGATGATAATAAATGCTATTATAGATTTAAATTTGATATCTCAAAAAAAATATCAAAATGTTTAAATGATAATATTGACACAATACTTATGACTCAAAAAATTACTCCAATTTTAATAGAATTAACAGCATTTATTGTATATATTCAAAGAGATGAGTTTAAACTTACTTTTAATAAAGATATAATTATTGACGAATTAATAAATATTTTAACATCAATTCCTCTTTTATTAAATAATTCTTATGCAATGGAAACAGCAACTTTTTGTTGGGAATGGATTTTATACTTTGATAGAGAAATTATACCTATAATTCTTAGTAATATTTCTACTTCTTTAAATCATTCATCAATTAATTTGTTTTTTTTACAAAAAATGATTAAACAGAAAAGTGCAATTTTTGACTTAGAAAATAACTTTGAGGATTCGATTAATTATGCAAAAGAAGTTTATTATAATTCCAAAAATAAAATAGTAAATGAAATATTATTTTCTTATTCTGATAGTTTTATTAATCCAAATAAAAATATTGAGATTATTAATGAAAAATTAAGTGAAAAAGCCAAAAATGTAAATAATGGAGAATTTATCAATGGTCAAATTATTTTATTAAAATTTTTAAAAGAATGTATGAATGAATTTTGTAAATGTGATATGGAAAAATTAAAATTAATTTATAATATAATAAAAGAATTTGTTGATTTAAAAATTGATAAAAATTTAGCAAGACATCCATTATATGTATATTTACATTTTTTTGTTTTTAATATTGCAATGGAGTTAATTGATATTATAAAAAGTAGAATTCCTCTTTTTGAAAATATTAAAAATGAATTAAATCAATTTAGAGTATTAGTTTATTTATATGGATTAAGATATTTTCAATTTGAAAAAATGAGAAGAATGATAGAAAATAAATTTCATTTAAAAGAAATAACAGAAACACTTACAAATTGTATTGAAAATTTACAAAATGATGCAAAAACTAAAGAATTACTTCAAATTGAAGCAAGTAAAAAAAATATAAAAAAATCAAAATTTGCAAAAGTTAATATATTAGTAAATAAAATAAAAAAAACAAAATCAAATAAAAATGATCCAAATGAGAATTCAATGATATATGATAATTTTAAAGAATTATTAATTTATTTAATTGATAATGAAAAAGGAAGACTAAGATATTGGAATAATCCATCATCAAGTCATAAATCAAATATAGATTTTTCAGAAGAAAAATTAAAAAAAATTTTTCATACAGCTTTTACTTTTTCATATAAATTAGGAATTAAATTAATTCAAAGATTTCCTTGGATAATAAAAAAATATCCAGAATATGTAGATCAATTAGGAATTGATATATATAAAGAAAAACCATATTTTTATAATGAACCTTTTGCATTAAATCTTTTAGTAGAATATATTACAAAAAATAATTTACTTGATTTATCTCAAAAAAATATAATGAAACATTTATTGTTTTGGAAATTTCCTTCTTTAAATTATGCGTTAAAATTTATTTCTTTAAAATATACAAAAATGTATTTTTTACATAAATATTGTATTCATATGCTTGAACATGCATTAACAAAAGCAATAATTTTTTATTTACCTCAATTAATTCAATCATTAAGAACAGATACTAATTATCAAGTTGCAAAATTTATTTTTCATAAATGTAAAATATCTTCAATGATAGCACATCAATTTTTATGGGCTTTAGAAGTTGAAGAAGTAACAGGTCCAAAAATAAAAAAAAGATATCTTCCAAATAATTATACAGATATTTTTAAAAGTGAAGAAATTTGTAGAACTTTAAGATTAAAAATATTAAAAGATTTAAATTATGTACAAAGAAAATTTTGGTTTGAAGAAAATGAAATTTTTTCTCAAGTAAATGAAGTTTCTGGTTATTTTCTTCATCCTGAAGGAGAATATTCAAATTTAAGTTTAAAAATGACAAAAGAAGAAAAAACAGATTTTGTAAGAAAAGAATTAGGAAAATTACAAGGTAAAATTCTTCCATATATTTATTTACCAACAAATCCAACATATAGATTATTAAATATATTACCAAAAAGTGCAATTACTTTACAAAGTGCAAAAAAAGTTCCTTTTATTGTTTCTTTTGAAGCTGTTGAATATCCTGGTCCTGATAAAGAATTATTTATTAATATGGGAGTTACTAATTTTATTGAAAATGAAATTAAAAATTTAAATAATAATAATGTTTTATTTAATACTTTTATTTTCACTAATAAAAATACTAAAACTGAAAATGGAAATAATATAGATAATTTTTCTCAAAAAAAAAATGATAATGATGAATCTAATTCTGATTTAAGTTTTGAAGAAAAAAATTATGAAAATGAAAATATTGAAGCTGAACAAGCTGAAGGAATTTTTATTCCAACTTTTCAACCAAGAGTTTTAGTTTCTAAAAATTCTGTTATTTATAATAATGAATTAGATGAAAAAAATAATAAAATATATCAAGAAAATAATGATAATATAATTTCTCCAAATCTTTTAAAAAATAACAGTGTTAACGTATTTGCATTATCTCAATCTTATAATATTAATTTATTAAATAAAAATAATTTAGAATTAAAAAATGATAATATATCAGAATTAAGTAATTGTACTTTAAGTGATATAGATTTAGAAGAAAATGAAAATTATAAAAAATCACAAGAAAATAAAAAAGTATCAATAGAAACATATCAAATAGAAAAAAATATTCCAAATCAAATTTATATGCCATGTATATTTAAAGTAGGAGATGATTTAAGACAAGATGCTTTAGCATTACAAGTAATTCAAATATTTCAAGAAATATTTAATGAAAATAATTTAAAATTATATACTTATCCTTATCAAACAATATCAACAATAAGTAGAACTTATAAAGATTTAGGAGGATATATTGAAGTAGTAAAAGATACAGATTCAAGAGATCAAATAGGAAAAACTTATGAAACAAATTTATATGATTATTATATATGTTCCTTTGGTCAAGAAAATTCAAATAAATTTAGAAGTGCAAGAAAGAATTTAATAATATCTTTAGCTGCATATGGAATTATAAGTTATATACTTCAAATAAAAGATAGACATAATGGAAATATTTTAATAGATAAAGATGGTCATTTAATTCATATTGATTTTGGATTTATTTTTGATATTTCTCCAGGAGGAAATATGAAATTTGAAAAAGCTGCTTTTAAATTAACTAAAGAAATGATTCAAATTATGGAAGGAACTGAAAGTGAAGCTTATGCTACTTTTGTTGATTTAACTGTTAGAGCTTTTTTAGCTTGTAGAGATTATATGAATAATTTATTAGACCCTGTTTATTTAATGTTTAGCTCTGGTTTAGATTGTTTTAGAGAAAATTCTATCAAAAATTTTGTTGATAGATTTAAATTAGATTTAAATGAAGAAGATGCTTCGAATTATATGAGAGGTTTAATAAATGTTGCTGCTGATAATTGGAGAACTAAAGGATATGATTTAATTCAAAAAATTCAAAATAATATTTCTTATTAAATTTTTTTAATTAATTTTTGAATAATAAAAATTTATAAAAATAATTTTAATTAATAAATAAAATTTTTATATAATAAAAGAAGAAAAATTTTTTCTTAAAAAATCATCTAAAATAATTTTTATTTTTGAATGATTTTACCAATAGCAAATATTATTATTCTTAAAAGATTTTTTTTATTTGAATAGCATTTTCTTATAATTTTGAAATTTTCTATGGAATATTTAATTTCAGTTTTATTTTAAAGAAATAAATAAAAAAATAATTATAG
>JAJJKW010002251.1:0-10211 GCA_023805745.1 Isotricha sp. YL-2021b
CATCATTAATATGAATTCCTCTTCTAATATCTAAAATATCAATATAATCATTTAATTTATCACATAATTGATAAATTTGTTTATTTATTTTATTGAAATTTTTTTTATATCCTCTAAGATTTTTGATTAAAAATGGTTGTATACTTTCATTATTGCATCTTCCACCAATTCTAACAATTCTATTAGTATAGTTCATAATATGTTCAATAAATTGATCTAAAGCATGATTAGTATAACAAACAATTAAAATTGGTGAATTAACATTCTGAAGTAATATATTAGTTAAAATTCCTCCTACATATGTTTTTCCTGTTCCAGGAGGACCTTGAATTAATGCTATTTCATTATTTAAACATAATGTTAATGCTTCTTTTTGAGAAGAATCTAATGTATCATGTAATATTTTTGGAAATGTTTTATTTAATTCAAAATGGGATTCATCAAATTTAATATATTTATTTTGAGATAAATAATTTGCTTTTATATCTTTAAAATTTGCATCTATTAATTCATTTTTAAAGGGAAGATCTTTTGTGTTTATTTGTTGTAATCTTTTTAATATATGAATATATGATTCAAAATATGCTTTTGATTCAAAAATTTGTAAATTTTCATTTCTATAATTTATTAAAAATTTAAATGATTCTTTTGAAGGGTTTATTAATTTAACTAAAATTCTATATATTGGTGCTTTAGGTAATTTCATTTCTCTATTTCTCATATTGTTATTTCTATTTTTAATATATGGATTATAATGTACTGTAACAAAGAGAAAATCATCAAAATCTTGAGGAGTTAAAATTAATAAACTTCCATAAATCATTCTTTTAGTAAATTTAACAATTTTTGGAGCTTGAAATTCAATAGTTAAAATTATTCCTTCATTTGTAGCATCAACACTAAGATAAGATGCATTAAAATAATAATATATATCTTTATATTTTCTTTCTATTTGTTTAGGTTCAATTATTTTTTCTTTATAAAGAGAATTTATAGTTTGTTTTAAACTTCTATAACAATCTTCATATTCAAGATAAAAAAGAGTATTTAAATATCTTTCAAAACTTTCATATGAACCTTTTGTTATATGTGGAACTATTTCTTTTTCTATATTATTTTTTAATTCTTCTTTTGGTAATTCTATTTCTTTTTCTTTATAATCTATAGGAATTTTTTCATATAATTTTTCCATTCTTTTAACATTTGGATCTTCTATTTTAAAGTTTTTAAATCTTTGATGTAAATCTTCATCATTAATAGCTTCTAATTTTTTCTGTATTTCATTATAATTATCAATTATTTGAAGACTAATATTATTAACTTCAATTTCAAAATTACTTGGATTTTCATTATAATTTAATAAATATTTTTTTTTTAATTCATCTACTAAGTTTCCTAAAGTCCAAAGATTTAATTTATGTCCTGAGAATTTTTCTAATACTTTTTTATAAAAAAATAAATAATCATTTATAAACATAAGATATTTTATGTCGATATTTTTTTTCTCTTTTAAATATTTTTTAACTTCTACTTCAAAAAATTTCGTATTATCAAGTAAAGAGGAAATTATTTGATGAGAAGGATTAGAATTAATTTCTGATATTCTTTTTATTATATTCATAAACATAAAAATCATTCCAATTTTAAATTCTGTTGCATTAATAACTTTATCTAATTCAATTTCACTAAAAAGAAAACCAATAGCATCATTAATATCTCCTTTAAATAATTCATTCATTTTATCATAAGAAATATAACGATTTTTCATAGGATTTCTAATTCTAATTTCATTTTTATTATTCCCAATATTATCATTATCTCTTGGAAACAATCTATTTAAATCTCTATTATAATCTCTTTCATTATCATCATTATTATCTCTATTAAAAGAATTATTATTATCACTATCACTTGAAAAATCTCTATTATTTCTTCTGTATCTTCCTCTATTATTTCCTCTATTATTTCTTCTATAACCTCCTCTATTATTTTCTCTATAATCATCTCTATTATTTCCTCTATAACCTCCTCTATTATTTCCTCTATTTCCTCTATTATTTCCTCTATAACCTCCTCTATTATTTCCTCTATTTCCTCTTCTATTTAATGATTTATTATTTCTATTATTTTCATTTATATGATTTAATAAGGAATTATCATCTTTGTCATCTTCTAAATCACCAAAAATTCCTTCATCATCAAAAAAATGATTTTCTCTATTATTTTGATTTCTATTTCCTCTTATCATACTTATTTCACTTTCTTGAAATAGATTTTGATTTAAGGAGTATAACATTGAATTTGGTTCTCTATTCATTGAATTGTTTATGTTAAATCCAATATTTGAAAGAGAATTGTTGTTCCTTATATTTGAGTTATTAATTCTTCTCCTATTTTCTATATTATTATTCATTCCTCTAAACATTAAAATGCTTAAAATTAACCCTAAATAAATAGAAATTAATATATAATTGATTAAAAATAATTAATTAAGAAATTTAAGTTTTTAAATTATTTTTTTCCTAAATTATATTGTAATTTAAGTAAATTATAAGAAAAATATTAAGTTAATTAATTGATCAAATAATAATCATATATTAAATATAATTAAAGATATTAATCAAACTTCCTTTAAATGAAATTGAAAATTCATAAAATTTTAAGTAAATTTCAAATATTTGAAATTAAAAATAAATCAAAAAAATTTGATTGTATACTTTAGATTTATATTTATTTAAATTTTATATAGATTAATTATTTTTAGGAAGAACAAGTAATAAATCATATAAAAATTGTTCTTTCTCTTTTTCTTCTTTGCTATATTTATTTTGATTTTTATTTCCTTCATCTTCTTCATTATATCCTTCAAATAAAAATCTATTTAATTCTTCTGAACAAAATTTATTAATAATTTTTGGATTGAATAAACTATTTTCAATATCACTTAAAATAATATCATATTCTTTTATTTCAGATTGAGTATTAAAAATTGATAAAGTAGTTTTATAATAAATATCATAAATAAATTTTTTTTCTTGGAATCCAACCCAAACAAAAGAATTATATTTATAAAGATTTTCTCTAAATTTAGATCTTGTAATTTGATAACTTTGTTCAAATGCATATGGAAAATAATAATCAAATATTTCTTGAATATAAAGATAAGAACCTTCTCCATGAATAAAATTTAAATAATAACTTTGTTCTTCATATCTATCAATAAAATTATTTATTCTGATGTTAATTTTTTTTAGTAGTTCAATATTTTCTATTTGTTTTTCGATTTCTTCTTTCAATTGTATATTGTCTTTTTTTTCAGTATTAATTTCTTTTTTTAATTCTTCATATTTTTGAATTTCTGTTTTATAATATTTTATTAATGAATCTCTTATTTCAAGAATACTTAGATATATACAATAATAAATTAATTCAGAAAATTGAGAAAAATAATTATACTTTTGAGGATAAGATTTAAAATAATTAATATATGCATCTTCTAGAATATTTAGATTTGGAAAATCATTATTTGAAAATATTTTTTCTGCTTCTTGATATACTTTTAAATGCATTGATGCTATATAATTTGGTTTATGTGTTTTTTTAGAATTAATCTTTTTTGATTCATTTTTTTTAAAATAATAAGAATCTGAAGAAATAATTCTCTCAAAGAAAAAAGACAAGGCAATAAAATAATTTTCTACAATTGAAACTTTTTCTTCATAATTATATTTTGTCAAATCAGGAGATGTTAAATTAATATAAGTGTTTTCACAGTTAAATTGATAAATTTTTGTTTTAATTTTTTTATCATAAATTTCTTCAATAATTAACATTATGATAGGAAATAATCTTTTTATTAAATATAGGCTTGATATGAAAGATGAATAATTTTCTTTAATTATATTTATTGTTTTTAATAAATTTTCTTCTGGTTTACAATAAAAATAATTTTTATTTAAGGAAAAAGATGATGATAAATTTAAATTATTCCATCTATTTTTTAAAATGAAACATAATAAATCTAAATTTAATTTTTTTTGAGGATAAATCATCAATTTATTTGAAAAACGTTTATTCAAATTATCTAAATAAGCAATTAATAATAAGGGTTTTTTTATATCTTGGAAAAAAAGAAAAATGAGATAATTATCCAAAAAAAAATATTTTGAAAAATTGTCATAGTCGATTTTTTTTGGGAAAGGATAATATATTGGAAAAGTACTAGATGCAAAAACATCAAATTGATTATTCCAAAATTGAATACTTTTAATTGATTTTTTATCATATTTTAAATTAATGATATTAAAATTCAATGATTTTTCCAAATATAACATTAAAAGATATAAATGAGCATTATTTTCTAATTTTTTTTGAAAAGGATTTATTGGAAGGGAAATCTGATTTTTAGTAAAATTAAAATATTTTTCTATAAATTTTGACATCAGAATTAAGTATAAATGATAAATATTTGAATTTCTTAAAATAAAATTATTTCCAGTGTTATCAAAAATATTAAGAATCATATCATTTTCAGAAATTTCATTATTTAAATTTAAATTAGTACCTTCAATTTCTTCACTAAATAAAAAAGAATTCTTATTTATTAAAGAAACACTTTGATTTCTATATAATATAAAAGGATTAATTAAAGGTATAGGATAAATATCAAAAATATAAAAAAATGAAAAAAGAACTAAAATTCTTTTTTGATTATATACTTGTTTTGAAATAAAAATATTTGATAAATTATAAAGACTTAATAACAAATTATATAATGTTTCATTGACATTATTTGAGTTTGATTTAAAAGAATATCCTTTAAAATAACCATATAACAAATATAATGAAAATGAAGATAAAATATCTATTAAATTTTCAATTTCTTCATTATTATTTGTTGTTGTTTCCGAATTAAAAAAAGAAATTACAACATTCAAATCCTTATATTCAGGTATAGGTAAATCAGAAAAATTATTAATTTTATCTATTAATGAATTTAATTTTTTTAAATTTGTTATTTTTTTGATAGATTCAAAATTATTATATATTATATAATTTGAAAGAGCTATTCTAAGTTTATATGTGAAATAATATAAATAATTTTCAGGTTTCTCTTTAATATTTAGAGGAATTTCTTCAACATTTTTAATATCTTTTAAAGCTAATGAAATTATAAATTTATTAGTATCATCTAAAAATTGACCAGAAATATCAAAAAAGTTATTATATATAAAAATGGGATAAATTAATTTATTGATTTGTTCATAATTTAAATTACAATGATATATCATTTTTTCTGTTATTACTTTTATTTTTTCAATAATTTGATTATATTCATTTGAATAAAAATCAAATTCTAATTCTTTTGAACTATAACTTTTTTTCTTTAAAAAGATTGGAGGAGCATTTAAATACAAAGAATTTAAATATTTATCAATATAAAATTTAGTAGTTTTAAAAAACATAATTTCAGGGCATAAATTTATAAATTCTCTATAAAAACTTCTTCTTTTTTTTAAATAATAGCAATCTATAAATTGTTTTACTTCAATTGAAAGATTAAACTCCGTTTTAAATAAATTAATTTGTTTTTCATCTATTAAATTTGAAATTATATTTATATCTTCATATTCATTAAAATATAATTTCATATTATATAAATATTTTTCAAAGAAACTATGAATTAAATTAAAGTATTTAGTTGATTGTTCATTATTTATAGGAATAAATTTATATTTGTTATAATTAATTGGATTTAATTTTTCCTCCATTTGATTGTTTCTCTTTCCTTCAATCATTAAATTTTCTTCATTATTATCATCATTTTTTATATCATCTTCTTCTTCTTTTTCTTCTTCTTCTTCTATGTCGATATTATTTTGATGTTCATTTATTTTTTCAATTAATTCGTCTAAAAATAATACAATAATTTTATTTATTTCTTCTTTTGTTTCTTTTATTTTCTTTTTTTTATTTTGTTGGTAATATTTTCTTCTCCTCTTGTTACTTTTTTTTTTTTGATTATTATTTTTTTTATCATTATTTTGTTCTTCTAATTTTTTTTCATCATTTTTTTCATTTTTCTCTTCATTTTCCTTATTTTGTTCTTTAATATTATCTTTATTATCATTTTCATTTTTATTAGAATTTTGATCTGTTAATTTCTGAACATCATTTATTTCAATCTCTTCTTTATTTTCATTAATATTTTCAATATTCACATTATTATCATTTTCATTCTGAATTTTTACTTTTTTATTGATTTTTTGTTTTTTCTTTTTAGAAGATTGAAATACATATTCTTCAAAATAAGCGTTTGAATAATCATTATATAATTCAGAATATCTAATTTTACTTAAATTTTGGCAAATTTGATTTATATAATTAAATAATTCTTTTATATCATGTAAATCTATTAATGAATCAATTGCAAATTTAAAATTATTTGCTTCAGCAAATTTTAAATATGCTAAATAATAATCCTTCAAATATTTATAATAAATCATTCCAGAAGAATTTGGATCATTAGAATAGCAAATTAAAGCTTCTTTATATTGTTTTAAATTTATATAACATTGACCTCTAAAATTTTCTTCATCATTAAAATAAATGTTTTTTTTCTTTTGAATTATATTATCAATTTTTTTAATTAAATCATTATTCAACTTTTTAAAAATATCTTTATTTGTCAAAGGATTATTCTTCATTTCCTGAATTTCATCAAACATTTCATATATTTCTGCTTTTTCCATATAATCAAATTCTTTAATTTCTCTAAATAAAAATTTTGCTCTTGAATAAAATTTAGATTTAAAATAACTTAAAGCATTATTAAAATAATCATTAACATTTAATTCATAATTTTTTTCAAAATAACTATTTACACTTTGATAAAAAATTTTATCTTTTATTTCATTTCCTTGAGTAATTAAATTATTTTTTATACAAAATTTATAAAATTCACAATTTTGTCCTCTTCCATTTTCATAAAAAACAATAAAAGTTCTTGCTCTACTAATAATAACATAAAATTGTTTTAATTCAGAACAAAATTCAAATAATTTATGTTTATCAAAATTAGATTTATCACATTTAGGATAAATAAATTTTTTCACTTCTTCAGAAATAGATTCTAAATTAATAGAATAAGGTAAATTTAAAGTTTTTCTTAAATAATCAATATTTTCAATTTCTAATAAACTTCTAATTTCATGAAGAGAATCTTTAATAATATCACTTCCATCTTTTAAAGACATATTTCGAAAAAATAAATCCCATTCATGAATAAATTGAGAGTTTGAAAAAAAATCAGGAATAATAACAATTTCATATTCAAGTCCTTTACTTTCTTCAATTGATTGTGTAAAAATTCTCTCATTATATAAAAGTGATAAATCTTTTGCATATTTTTTATCTCTACAAATAAAACAATGATTAGCTGAAAATGTTAAATTATCTTTATTTATATTTTCTATATTTTCATTATTTTCGATTAATTTATTAATTAATAATTTAATATTAGAAATATATATTGGTTTTTCATCAATTACTTTAATAGAAAAATCATCTTGAAATTTATCTAAAGTATTTGGAAAAAGTTCTCTTATAAAATAAGCCAAAAAAGTTGAAATTTTTATAATTTTTGAATTTAATCTATAATTAATTGATAAATAAGCATTTGATATATCTGGATAATTAGGTATCACTTTTTTTAAATTATAAAATATATTTTTTAATTCAGAAAATCTAAATCTATTAATTTTCGAAATTGTTTGACATGTATCTCCTGCATAAACTTTAGTATATCTTGAAACTAAAATTAATAAATAAATTTGACTTATTGTCAAATCTTGTATTTCATCAATAAATAAATAATCAATTAATTTAACATTTTTCAATTCTAATTTAACTTGTCTTATTAAATGATTAGTTAAATCTTGAATATCAAAATAATTTTTCTTTTTTTTATAATATTCATATTTCATACAAATTTCATAAATTGAATCTAAATCAGGTAAATCAGTTAATTTTCTTCCTTTTGAAATATATTCTTCTTTTGAAATACAATTATTTGAATATAAATGACTTGAATAAGAACCTTTAATTATCGAATTTAATTGGGCATAAATTTCTAAATAATTTAAATTAAGTGATTTTAATTTATTTGATAATTCATCCTTTTTATTTTGGTTATTATATAAATAATCATTGTAAAACTTTTTAAAAGTATTCTCATTTGATTCTTTTAATTTAATAAATCTTTCTTTTTCTTTATTATGAAGAATAGGATTTCTAAAAAAAAAATTGATATAATTTGAATTTCTTGCATTCAAATAATTATTACATTCATATTTATTATCTAAAATATAATAAAATTGAGAACGTGGATTTTCAGTTCCTTCAAATTTTCTTAAATCCTCTCTATGAAAGAATTGAAATGTTAAAGAACCATCAATCATAAACATTAATTTTCTAAAATTAAGAAATAAAGGATATGAATTAATATCTCTAAAAGAATGAAAATTTTTTATATCTTTTTCATCAACTCTATGATATTCAAAATTTTGTTTATTTACAAGATTTTTTTCAAAAATTTCTTCAACTTTATCACATAAAGATTGACTTAATGAAGTAAAAACAACTCTTAAATCTTGTGATTTTAATTTAGAATTGTTATTTTGATTAATTTTGATATTGTTTCCTAAATTATTTTTCAGAATTTGGAAATTAAAATAAATACAAAATAATTTAATTAAAATCACAGTTGTTTTTCCTGTTCCAGGTCTTCCTGATAGAATAAAAGAATTTGATTTTTTAATATATTCTTTTTCTTGTTCTGATAATTTAAATTCCCAATTATTTCCTTCTATTATATCTACTATTTTATTATCTATTGTATTTTCCTCGATTTTTTCTATTAATAATTCATTTAATTTATTTTGAACAAAATCAGATGGATTATTATATAATATTTCAATTTTTTCTCTAATTTTAAATGTTCTTAAATAAAATTGATTTTCTAAAGGAATATTTTTTAAAGGATAAACTAATTCAATTCCTGTTAATTTATCTTTTTCTTTTTTTTCAAAAAGAATTTCTTTTACCAAAATTTTTCCTGCTTTATCATAATCAATTTCTGGAAATTCTTCATTTGGATAAATCATATTTAAAAAATCTTCTACATCATCTTTAAATTCCCAATCATTTGTTATTGAAATAAAATATATATATGTATTTGCATATCTACCAAATCCTTTTAAACAAAGAGAAAATAAAATTTTATTGTTTTTATTTTTATCAAAAGAATATAAATAAAATGAACATAATTTATTTTTCTTTAACTTAATATATTTTTTTTCTGTGCTGTTAAAATTTCCACATAAAATTTGTAATATAATTGTTGATATATCATCATAATTTAAATTTAATGATAAAATATTTTCCAAAAATTTATTTGTAAAATAATTAAAATACCAAATAAAATCTAAATTAGTTTTCATTAAAGTATTATCATTTCCTTCAATAAATTTCACAAAATGTTTTGTTTTTATTGTTTTTGTTCCATCTTTTTTTAAAGATTCTCTGAAAGCATTAATTTGTTTATATAATTCTAATTTACACTTTTTAATTTTATAATTAGTTTCATTTTGGAAACTATTCATTTGGAAGTATTAAATAACTATTCATATATAAAGAATTTGAGAATTATTTCTATTTTTTTGAGTATTTTAATTTATTATAATAATTATTTTGAAAATAAGTTAAATATTTTTAACATAATTATCAAAAAAATAAAGAGAAATTGGAATTTTAGATATAATTAAGTATTTTTTTATTTCATTTTATTTATTAAAATTTTACAAATATTTTTATGTAATATTTAAAAGGAATTTTAAGATGGGAAATAATTTTGAAAATAAATATTAAATTTACTCAATGTATAAATAAAAATATTTGATATTGATTAATCAATTCAATAAAAAAACAATTTTTTTACAAAAAAAATTGGTTTACTCATTAAAATAATAATTATCTCTTTTATCCGATTTATTAAAAAACAATAAAAAAATTCTCTAATTTTGATTTATTAAGAAAAAAACATAAAAAAATATAACATATAACACACATTTTTAAGAATATGTGAGTGTTTTTGATAAATAATTATTTTTTTATTTATTTTATTATTTATTTAAAAAATAATAATTTGATAT